>JASANE010003964.1:0-49704 GCA_030248225.1 Trileptium ribeirensis
TGCTGCACGGTATCGTTAAATTTTTCCTCTGTGACTGGGCCTTAATTATGCTCTTTGAGTCCTTGTGCTGTTCGTTCGTCACCGGGTAATAAGCGGACAAACTCTCCGAAGAGGATAACGCAAGATTTCATCTTCACAAAAATGAAAAGTATCATAAATATCGGGGGAACGCGGATCGCTCAGCTCGGCACCCATCCGGAGTGGGTGTATAGCGGTGGCCCACTTCCCCTTCACAGAAAAAACGGGACACCACACTCGGGGGGACCTACATCATCCACTAGACAACGTTGGCCGTATTCGCACGGGGTTCCTTCCCAGAAACACCAGAACCAGAGGGCGACAAATCTCTTCTGCACTGAGCCCACCCCTCCGGGCAATAGAAATGTCGGGGTGCGGAGTTCCTGCAGATCAGATGTTGGGTAGCCCGCGTGCCCCGTTACATAAGCTTAATCGTATAATCGTAACAAATCAGCATAATAAATATCAGTAGCACAACAACAACCGCAGTTCAAAAACCAATATCTACAAACATCGTATGCGCTGAAACATATATTTATACGTCTATTAGACAGATTATTTATACATTAAGCACAAATTTCGCATTGGTCAGATTCATGCCGTTGTTTGTTTATAGTACACAAAAAATTTAGCAATACGTAACTGAACTAAGTAATAAAAAAAAAAAAACCACCATTTATCGCTAAATTTTTTTGTGTACTATAAACAAACAACGGCATGAATCTAACAAATGTAAAATTTGTGCTTAATGTATAAATAATCTGTCTGATGAGCGTATAAATATATGTTTCAGCGCATACGATGTTTGTAGATGTGTTGGTTTTTGAGAACTGCGGTTGTTGTTGTGCTACTGATATTTATTATGCTGATCTTACGATTATACGATTAAGCTTATGTAACGGGGCACGCGGGCTGCCCAACCTCTATCTGCAGGAACTCCGCACCCCGACATTTCTATTGCCCCCAGGGGTGGGCTCAGTGCAGAAGAGATTTGTCGCCCTCTGGTTCTGGTGTTTCTGGGAAGGAACCCCGTGCGAATACGGCCAACGTTGTCTAGTGGATGATGTAGGTCCCCCCGAGTGTGGTGTCCCGTTTTTTCTGTGAAGGGGAAGTGGGCCACCGCTATACACCCACTCCGATAGGTACCGACTGAGCAATCCGCGTTCCCCGATATTTATGATACTTTTCGTTGTGAAGTAAAATTTGCGTTATCCTTTTCGGAGAGTTGTCCGCTTATTACCCGGTGACGAACGAACAGCACAAGGACTAAAGACATAATTAAGGCCCAGTCACAGAGGAAAAATTTAAGGACGGAAAAGTACATGCAGCGAGTCGAGCGGTTAATTTAGATTTATCCTGAATATCGAAAAACAGAGCTTGTTTGAAATTGCAGAAAAAGATTCTGCTCGAAAGAGCGCGACGCTGCCCGAGCCCGGGAATACGCCATAAGTACCGAAGGTGTATAGAATTTGAAACCCAAACGCTTGTGCCATTCGTCCACAAGGTACTACAAACACTACAGGCGACGTCCCTGTGGCGCTATTACGCTATTCCGGTTGCCAGTTTTGAAAGTAAAAATCAAATAAAGTAAGATCTAAACGCCTCCAGGAAATAAGTCGTGAATATGAAATTTTTATTCATGAAGGACATTGATATAGGGCGATATACCCTAAGCATTGACAAGTGATTAAAATACGATACACGAATAAAATGATGCATGATAAATGAAGATACGAGCGAGTATACAAAATAAGCACTGCGCGAAAAAGTGAATGTCGGCATATTTACAAGTGGTTACACCGCGATCATGCCAAACCATTGTTTCACGCACTATAATACACGACCGAAGTATTTGGTAAAAATATTCCGAAACTTTGATGAGTGCTATGTAGCGGGAATATGCCACAGCACGCCAGCAGAACCCAGTAGAGACATTGGGCCTATCTAGGCGAGAGATGTTATTGAGAAAGACGGTTGCGGTAACACACGAATTACGTAAATAGTGCAAAAAGCACGTTCCAAAATAAGTTCTGAAATAGCGTGATTGTGTAATACCGGAAACCGAAGAGCACTAAGAATTTCCGTCGCGAATCCGCCAGCCGAACAGCTCTTAACAACAGGCGGGGCGACCAAGTCCGAACTGATGTAAGTTAAGGCCAGAAGGCCTTGAAATCTTGGCAGTAAGAAATTATTTAAAAAGAAATCTTTCGGCCAACAAACGCCGAACCAAAAAATTTAGTTTAAAGTGTGAGTGTGAAAAATTTATCAATAGGACGGCAAAATGCCAACGCCACGCCACCCGCCGTTGTACGAAAGTTAAGGGACAAAATCCGAACGGAGAGAACCGATCAGGTGCGCTATTTTATTAGATATCCGTAACTTGTGTACGAACAAGAAGCCTTAAGAAAATTTAGAATACAATGCATGGACTGCAAAAATTATGCGCGAAGATATAACGACCATTGACATAAGGTATAGCCAAAATGTACCAGCTCGAACACAAAAGCGCCAGCGCCTCCAAAATTCAAAGCATAATCAAGCCGATTTTAGTCTAATCAAATGCTGTCAAGATAAATCAAAGCGCTCTACCCCCTCACTCCGCGTTAGAGCGAGGTGGCCGGCGACCCAGTACGGACACTTGACTTGAAACCAGAAAAAATACATTGAGTGCAATAAGGAACATATGCGTTTTAAGTGATTTAGCCATAAGTGTGGCCATGCCCGAGCGGCAGCAAACATCCCGAAATACAGATGGGTACATAAGACTTGCGACAAACAGGAAACCCACATTGCCGAGCAGTAGTAAGCGATGTACAACCCAATACGAAGTGCGGATGAATTAGTACGCCACGAACATTACCGCCGCTCGAAACAAAGCCATGGAAAGAAAAGAAAACGAAAATGCACCAATGTTGAATGAAAACTTTATCCGTCGGACAACCCGACCAAAATTCAATGACAGCCAAACGTACTGAACCCCCTCAATTTGCGTGCCGCGCCTTTTTATACTCATGAGTTGCTGCTCAGAACTATTGATGCGCTCAGAGCCAATCAGCAGCTCTAGAGGATTTTACAGTAGTACTTGACCAGATAACAGTTTAAAGTTCTCAACCAATCCAAAAAGATGTTGTTACTACACTGTTAGAAAACCATTGCAAATCCAACCAACAAAAGAATGCCGCTTTGCAGACTTATACGACCGGCGAAAGTAACAATTACCGAAAATTTACAACAAGAGATAAGCGATGTAACAGCGCCTCAAATCTCGAAAAATTGAGGTTAACAACCCGGCTTATCTTAAATCATATAACGAGTAATTTAACGAGCAAATCCCGCCCGATCGCAGCCAAGATATAAGTAAAAATGAGGCCATAAATCAAGTTTAAAATTTTGAATTATTTGTTGTTGTAAACGCTCCCCACAGGATAAAATGAAAAGAACCGCTCGAAGTGAAAAGCTATTTGAAGTCGTCCCATCGTGATGCACAACCGGACCTAGCCAATTGCATCGGTGACTCAAATTGCACGACCAAAGGCAACTAATAACACCCATTGCAACAGCGACGTGCCGTTGTTGAAATAACATTGGTACAATGTGGATGCGCAGGTTAGTTGCACAAGAATGAACCGCGAATAGCGAACCGCTAACAAGCGCAATACTAATCACTATTGGAGGTGCAATGAACGGTTAAGCGGGCAATGCAAGTACTTATATTGCGTTGCGATTGTGCTGACCAGAATACACATGGTTTTATCGTTCCGTCACTCAGCCTGTAAATTGTATAACTACGAAATACCAATGTACAAAAGTGAATCCATCTTAGAATTATACAAACGGTACTTTCACGTTACACAATATACACCCGTAATAATATAACCGAAATTATATTTCATCAGTCCACAAATTCAACAGTAAAGATGGCTATAAGTTCTATAGGTAAATATATTTCATGCATCGTAAGAGCCAGAATTACTTACATGCCATGATAACAACGAGGCCGATACCCTGATGTGAAACGACTCGTAAGCAAGATAACATTTGTATTAACCCACGACGATAAAAGATAAGATCACAAACTGCCGTGCACATATAGAGAGAGTACCGCCGCCACGGTATACAAAACTACTACACTGACAGCAAGATGGTAAAACTACAACGTAAAGCAGCACTGTACCGTGTACGCACGACAGAGAGAGTCAGCGTAGTACAACACGAAAGCACCACGGACAACGAAACGCCGAACGCACTACCGTGCGGATAGAGAGGGAGAGAAGGAGTGAGTTACGCCCGAAAAGTAAAACGGGGAAGACCCCGCAAAAGTTGCTACGACCCGGCGGAATGGGTCGACCCGGAATAAAAGTCGAAAAATACGAAGCAAAAGGCACGCCGAAGCGTTGCGAAGTACGCGGTTGTGAGGGAAAAGATTTAGCTAGAAATCTTCAGCCCTCACACTTATTTATATATAAGTATATATATATATATATATAGTATATAGTTGTTTAAGTTGGAACACGAGTGTTTTATCATACATATATACATATATATATATATATATATATATATATATATATATATATATATATATATATATATATATATATAGTTTATAGTTGTATAAGTTGGAACACTGGAACACGAGTGTTGTATTATGCTGTGCAGTAACCATGGCTCATTGGAATTTGCGTCGGTTCCTTATTGCTACAACAACGCTTTATTGGCGCATTTCGAGCCTTCTGTAATTCAAAAACATTCTATGTCACATATTTCGTGCGACCCTAACAACCCATTATGGTTATTTTATCTTTTTTACTTTTAAATATTCTCCGTTAGTTTCACAAAAGTGCAAGTACTATAAAATTGTTACTTAAAAAAAGTTTCTTCAATAACTAGCTCCCGTTAAAATACGTTTATGTCTCATCAAAATTTATGCCACGGAAGTTTAAAAATAAACGAATACCTGCCGTACCGACCCAAAAGCAATATCACAAATTATAACGAAATAAATACTACTTAGACAATTAGAAAATAAATCATTACTTATGCTTACACATATATTGCAGATCCAATGAGTCCGTGGATAATAACAAGCATTGATTCTTGTACGTAAAACGGAGCACACTCAGGTTTACCTCGATTTCCAGTGTCAAGAAAAACGATATATGCTATTCGCACTACACACTGAATTTTCATACACAATTGTGATGTTATAAAATGACACACCCTAATGTTCATTCTAGAAAAACCGTTTTTACCGCTTTTTACACGGAATATTTCCCTAAGGAACATATGCACTCCAACAAAGTCGAAGTGGATGGCCACTAAACCAGAGCTTACTTCGCAAAACCATTTGTTATAGAGTACAACATACTCCGTTTTAACGACAATAGGTACAGGTTTGAGAGATACCTTAGGTATTTTAAAATCTATTTTTACCCCATTGAGCGCAAGATGCACTGTATATACGTGGCTAGATGGCCATTAAACCGGAGCCTAGCCGAAGAGAAACGATAATGTGTATAAAGAACACATATCTAGAGGACACGCTAGCAGAGCATAAAATCTAAGGCTTAAGATATTTTTTACTTGGGGTCCAACTAAAACATGGAGACAAAATAAGGTCTCTTATATGTCCACGCAACCAATCATGCTTGTTCCCAGCCCCTATCGTACTGCCTTTACTGGTCAGTGCTGGGTCGGTTTGACTGTGCATACAAAAAACCCAGACTGGAACGCGCCCTACGGTATAGTGGTACGCCCAGTTCCTAACACAGTGCGGGCGGCACGAGACACTGGTTTTTCAAGGGTCTGGAGAACATCATTAGTAAATTTGAAAGCGCTGTTCTCAGGTTTCCAGCAAGCAGCAGTAGATTTTCGAGAAAAAACGCGCGTAGACACCCGCCTAAGGCCATCAGGATTAATCACCTAAATTAGAAAAAATTTGAAAAATTTCTTTTAAAATATTAGACTGGTTTTCCAAAATTTATACCCCTTTTTTCAATACTATTTGGTCTACGGATAAAAATTTTTTAATCATTGGCCGTCTTCTACCTTCCGTTGCAAATTTTTGTTCCAGTTACTATTTAACACAATAAAAAACCCAATATTTAAATGATATTTACACCTATGACAAAAATTTATAGGTTACTAATGAGTTAAAACGTTTTGACGTTAAAAAGGTTTTGACGAAAATTTTACTTCATTTTTTATAAAGCAGACCCAAATTATAAGTTATATAATTCAAACAATGCGAGACCTCAACAAATAACTCAGAAATCCAGCGTTCACCTGAGTTGGGCTTAAACCCATGTTCCTATTTCCGCAAATCCGGTATATTATTATCTTCGATGGATAAAATTGATGCGTGTTCCAACCGATCTTTTTTGATAAGACGACTGTTATTAGCAATAGCCGAAACTTTATTGTAGCTCTAAAAACCTGGAAACGCCAAATTGAGAAGCAACACTTCTCCATAAACAAACGGCAATGCATTTCACAAACAAAATTTATGA
The DNA here is from genome assembly GCA_030248225.1 of Trileptium ribeirensis. Classification (NCBI taxonomy): domain Eukaryota; kingdom Metazoa; phylum Nematoda; class Enoplea; order Enoplida; family Thoracostomopsidae; genus Trileptium; species Trileptium ribeirensis. Next base: position 6,528 of record JASANE010003964.1, read on the forward strand.
TTAATATTTGGCGCCTTTCGGATTCCTTAATTTTTGTTTTTTAATTTGATCATCACAATTATCAAAAAAGTGTTCCGAGTTTGGTAGTTTAAACAAGTGTTTACCTATACATAACAAACATTGATAGTATATATTAAAGGCATATTCTTTTTTTAACATGGCGTCACAAATAAAGAAAGCTCAGCACTTTTTGTACACTCGTTATTAAGGTAAGACTTCACTTGTCTCGACTCCAACAAGCAAAATTTTTTGTTACTTACCGCGAAATCAATACAATTTAACATTTTTTATAGTCTTTTGCTGGCACCGATTCCGAACTTGTTAAAGTCTAAATTGCTCATTTTCTTCAGCTAAGTATACGGATAAAAAATGTGATTAATTATAAGCGACTATATTTGTTCTCGGTTTATGTTGTTCTGCCTCTTAAAATATTGATGACTTATTAGGCCCTTCAGTTGAGCTGACATATTATTAAACCGAAGAATTTTTTTGAAACAATGTCCTATTATTTGAAAACTCTAGTACAGTGGGCAATCAAAATACGAACATTAATTTTCGCTTAATCCTCAAAAATAATTCGTTTAAAATTACTTTCGGAGATCCAGATCCAAATTGTCTTAAACGGTCGATTATTTCTGGTTCAGGGACCCCAAACCATAATTGATTTGGAAATAGCACTTTACCGGCTTTCCCAGAAAGCGTAGAACTAATTCATCACCAAAGTTAAAATACAGTTTTTTATAAAAATCCTTTAAAATATTGAAACACGGACACGTGCAAACTGAACAAATTATTGGGCCAATAAAAGGTACCTTTGTTATAGCAAAATAATTATGTTATATCCTCTAAGAAAATTCTCAGAAAACCAGCTATACTGGCTTATATTTTCCTTTTTTAAAGTTGGCACGAATTTTACAGAAATTTTCTGAACCGCTTGAGGATCTAAAATCGATTTGACAAAAACTATTTTTCTATTTTCTTGTAATGCTACGAAAAATGAAACTCTTATTAAGGGCGTTATATAGATTATCAAAATCAACCCGCTATGAAAAAAGCACCTGCCTTAAGGGCAATGTATTAGCCATCAGCTTACCTGTATCTGCTAATACCTTTTGAAAATAGCTACAATCCTCAACTTCCTTTTTGATCAATAATGACAGAGTACCGATTTGCATGGCATTACTTCGCAAGAGTGTAGGGTTTTACAGTACAGTATTCTGAATCTCAAGAAACATAGCACCATCCCCATAACTAGCGCAAAATTCCTTCTTCGCGCAGTCAGTGGTAACGATTACAAAACCTAAATACAAATATATCGCATATTAATACATCAATACTAATTGTGACAGATGCATTTGTCGCTTCACGTGTTATGAGCATGATTATGCGCTCCATTTTTCCATTCCTAAATTTAGATAAAATCACAAGAGTAGGCTTACTATGAATAATAAATGGTTTTCGTTCTTTCAAACGCGGGATGAAATTTTTACTTTCTCTAAACGCACAGATACTACCTTGTCTACTCGAAGACATCTCCATAAAACACTCCGTTGTCATTTCCGTCTCATAAAGATTAATTTTGGTACTACTGGTCTTATCACGTTCCACAATGTTGACGTTCACAGATCTTTCAGTTTGTTTAATGTTACCGACTAGCCTAGTATTCGATTATCAATTTTAGCTGTCTTAATCTTCGCAGTTTTTATTTGGCCATAAGAAGATACTGCCGCCGGATCTTTTTGCTTTGAGTTCACGCGAACAAAAGATATCAGCACGTTTCCGCATTGACTTGTCATGAGAACATTTCAATATAACTCTAACGTCAGCGTATGATAGCATATTTCATTCCATGTTACAGTCGTTGCACCTGAAAACTGTCTGAGCACCCTTTCGAGTTCCCGAGTCCCGTGTTTTGGTTTATATTCGATATTTTATTACATGTAGAAAAATTACTAGTAGTGCATGGCTTGTTTACTATAGCCATTCCCCTCAAATTTTTCTTGCAAGCAACGGTCCTGGGAATTTTGAAATTTCTCACAGACGTGTCATTACATTCAATAAGTTCATTGGATTCTAAAGAGTTAAGTTTCTGTTGGAACTAAAGTGTAATTCACGGCCGGTTAACCTTAAATGTTGATCCAAATTTTCTACCTCAGTCGAACATATAGAGTTTCCAATACACTCTTGCTTACGAGGCCTCAGCTATAGCCGTTTGAAATGATTCAGGCTGGTAGTTAATACAAATCGCCTAATTACTTTGTTCAATCCACGTAGAAAATTTTTCCATTACAATAGTATTCCTAGTGCTCATCAAATAATGTAGGAAAGGCTTTCCTAACCAAGTGGTCGATATACGTTGCGGAAGTGTCAACAGATTCGTAAATGCTTTGCGACCTCTCTCTCAATTTTGCACCATAACTGTAAGTGACATATTTCGGCACCAAAATTTCAACTAATAAATTTTTCAACAAATCGTAACTTTTCTTGGTTTTACAAGGAATACATTCTCATTTCCGGGCAGCTTCGCTTCGCAAAAACGCCGGTAATATACGAGCCTTGTCGTCTTTCGACCACTGATTTCAAAGAGAAATACGTTCGAAAAATTCTATCCATTTCTCAAAATCATCTCCGAAGTTTCCATAATAAAGTGGAATGTCATCAGTATCAAAAATTGAAGATCAGGTTTGATGCGCCACATTTACCCGTGTTGACAAAAGCCCATGTTTTACCGCAAATTTAATCTCACAAATTTATTAACCACCTTGTTCTTTCTCAAAATTATCACAAACCGAATATATTTTTCTGAAAAAAGCTCAAACCCCCAACAAATTTTGGGTTCTGATAGGCTTGTTTCCGATCCAGGCTTGTACCATCAACATGCATCCTACGTGGTCTTAGGGGTGTTTAGTACCACAGTAGGTTACACACAACTAATAGCAGATTACTACGGGATACGTCAATGCGAGCACCAAGGGCTATTTATTTTGCGAGCTTAATCCTAAGGGCTTAATGTGTAACACTAATAATTCAGACAGTCTGTTTCACACATTATAACAAACTACAGACTGTTGTACGGCTGAACCATACTCACCTTGATGGCGCGGCTTCTACGGTCGACTGAGGCCCCGATCTAACTGGTGTAACCGCTTAAATAACTTTTCTAAACCGAATTCTTGGAACTCAAAAGAAGCTTAGTTCTGAAATCTCCCTGACCCGTTAATTTTTAATATAATTGCTGCTAACCGGGTTGCGAATTCTGATAATTGTTAAATTCGCTCTCTAACATAAATTTTAATTTTTGCGTTTAGAGAAATTCTTTTTATGAAATTCTCGGAATCTCTAACTCGTAACAAATTTTAAGATTTTTAAGAATATTTAGCATAAATACACTTACATATCCGCTAATGTAAGTGTTATAGTTAAGGCGGCCAGGGCTTACACTCAAATTCGTTAGGTATCTAAACTATAGCCCTGGCACATAAATTTTAAAATTTTATATCGTTTTAGACTCTATTAAAGTTGTTATTTTTCAAAAAATAATAAATTACTTATGGCCAAAAATGAACGAGGGGATGAGGTTTGTAACCCTTAACGGGTGGGCAAATTTGGTGTGAATAATCTGTAGCATGCCGCATTGCATTTGGTGTTAAAATCCCTTTTTGACCCAATCATCCCCCCTAAACAAGGTAGCCAGATTTACTTGATTTTTAAGTTATAATGCTGAGATATGTTTTTAAAATTGTGACTGCAATATGAAATTTTCATACATGCCTCATACGTGCAATACAAAATACTACATCTACAGCAAAATCGCACATACGCATACATAAGAAATACAGCCATAAAACACTCGGCAATGGTACTCATCATTCTGCTAAAACACATTATAATAAATTGTTGTTACAGAATACTGATAGTACCTGACACATATTACAGAAATAACAGATAGTACCTGAAACATATAACAGTAATCGTACAAAGTTTCAAATAAACATGCTGAACAAACACATATATTGCAATACAGTAGGCGGGATTCACGTTATAATGTCCCCACCAGTTGGAACTTTTGACCCCCCGTAGTGTAGACTATACCGTAACGACGGTGACAGTGACACCCACACCATATAACAAAATATGAGGGTGTCAGGCACACCCCTAGATACCTCATTTTGGCAATCTAGTATTTCGGTGTTTTATGCTTTCCAATGCGGTTTTTCTAGGGTACTCTGTAGGCCCTATGTAAAATGACCCCACGGGGTGGCGGAAACCCTCAGCAAAACGAAAAAGCAACGACTATTCATTGACACCGTCTGAAATAAGCTAAACTATTAGCTAGCTTTGTTTGAAATTTATTTGAAACTTTATTCAAAAACACAGGGGTGTCTAAGACACCCTGTAGTCTAGGGTGTGCCTGCCACTGTGTGGGGTACATAAGTTCCAAGCGGTGGGGACATTATAACGTGAATCCCGCAGAAATGACGCAAAAATCAGTTTTTTTCCTCGGCCAATCTTTCCATCAGTGCTTATATAACCAATGTGCATACAAACCAGACCTGTAGCATAAATTATTTGTACATTATTCAGAAATGTAGGAGTAAGTCGTCACAACTTGTAAGAAATTGACAGTGAAACCTTTAATTTCTGATATTATTAGATACATGAAGACGTTGTCTGGAGGTACTTTTAATATTTTTCCGATGTAGCCGGTATTCCAATTTTGTGACAAATTTAGTTAAAAAATCCACCGCATTTCAGTTCCTTTCCGGATAACGTATCGTTTACCCCAGAGCTGATATTAAATTTATGCCTATGTTATATTCAGTGTATCTTATGCTTCCAGTGCTTTTTCTGAAATACCCCAATAAATTAATAAACGTCGCTGAAACCTGACCTCAAAACTGCAATAATTGGACTACAGAACACAGCTCAACTCTAATGCTCGAGCTTTAGTCAAAGATTCGAAAACTAGGCATTTTGATATTTTTGAAATACTAAACCTCTCTCAATGTCGTAAATAAAAGCCAACATGATGTGGAGCACTGACCCATCATTTGTTAATATTCCTTAACGAAAATCTGTAATAAGTTAAATCCCAGCAAATAAGATTATATTTTCATCACTTATTCCTGCTATTAATTGCGCATAGCAATCAATAGGTTGAAAATTGTTTGTTGTTAATTTTTTTCGAGCCCATAATTTTGACATTATTGAGTCCAATCAAAGCTTATAATTCAGTCATTACACGGTATGTTGAGAAATATTCGTGCTGTTTGTAACCATTAAAATGATTACCATGGAAATAACCATTGTGGCTGCTGAAGATAGCGTTCGACCAAAAAGTAACCACAACACAAATACCCAGAGTGCTCCAAAACTCGCAAAAGAACTAGATTTAGGTATTTTCGTGAAAAATATATACTTCAACAGGCTCGAAGGTTTTATTCAAGCCTTAAAAGCAAGAGCGTTGGTATAAATATATAAATAAAATTATGTTTAAGAAAATATTGGGTATTTTGGGCTTAAAATTTCATGGTTAACTGCGCGTTGTGCGGTACATTTTAGTTATGCGGCTGTAGTTGGAATTTTGGCACTTGCTGATGCTTTGTATTGTTGTTTTTGGTTTTTAATTGTAAAAATCACTTTCCCTTGACATAGCGATTAATGCACGGCGAAGTAGGAAACAAAGTTAAAAATTTTGAATAGATGATTCCTATCGACGGCATACCATATATACCATCCGAACTTCTTCGCACAGCAAAAGAGCTTTATTCTTGAGCTCACATAACGAGGATGTTTGAGTTCACCTTAGCTAGATTCTAGCTTACATCACTATGTTTTATGCTGATCGGTGTTACATGAAATTCCTTGCCGACGCCATGCGATGCCATGGCTTTCGAGTAATTGTGGTTATATACTTGCAGTGGCTGACAACCTGATCACGATAAGCAATGTTTATAATAAGGTGCGCCCATTTTTTGCAAACCTCAACAAATGCTACATGATAGTTTACCGAAATTGTGTTGCAGCATTGGTGTGAGGTTGTGACGTACTTCGGACATAAAATATAAGAAAAGAATTCATCACAAGCAAACCTGTTTAGTTTACCTTGAAAGTGATCTGTTTACCTACCGGCGATGGATATATGGTTCATACCGAGTATTCCTGTGGAAAGGAAACGCACATAAAGTCTTCATATTTTAAGATAGGTAAGGTAGTGTGTTTACACTGCAGATAATTTACCGAATAAGAATGGCATAAGATATCATGGCTCTGTGGTAGCCCTTAGCAAGTAGCACATTTCGTAGCTATCGTTATTGAGTAAGTTTAGTGAAGTTGGAATTTGGAGAATAAAATGAAGAAAACTGAAAATTTAAGCAGTTACACCCAAATTATCGTTTTATCATATTATATATTTTCGTATAACCTATATTTCGCTACCGTCAATATGTTACCCCGTGCCACACCCCTCCATTGGAATTATTTAACCCATTTCTTCTTAAGCCCAAGCGTATTTTGAACAATCTTGAACAAACTTTTGCTCCAACTGTAGATTGAACCTGAGTCGCTCGGATGCGAGTGACGCTATTTACTATGCTATCTATGTGCTGTTGCTCAGTTTCTTAAAGAAGCTTGCAAAGTACACACGCCGAACGACGTCTTGGACAAGCAATTCGCCACTGAATCTACCCATTGACAAATGTGTCAATATACGAACGAAAGCGTTAAGTCGGCAGGAATCGCAACAATTTATGACCGACAACGTAAACACCGAACTGTAATGAATACATATATTGCATCACCAAAAATTTTAATTTCCGCCGCTATATCAAAGTAAAATATCTAATAGACATAGAAATTCACCAAATGAGATATAACATGTAGCCACGACCAAATAACGTTTGCGAGCTCAATAATTCTGCGTCAGTCAAAGTCATTTCCGTTTTAAATTCGAATATATAGTCTAAAGAATCGTGTTCAACAAGATATATATTCCCGATTACTGTTGGTGTTTTAGTGCACTATGATCAAACTAAAGGAAGGTGCAACACCGACAACTCAACTGAATATCTATTCATTTCTGAATTATATCTTATGGCGGAAAATTCACTGGTAAATTTATTATATAACTAGTTTTCATTCTTTCGTAAAAAAAATTCAGTTTCTAGATTTGTTTGTTTCGAATACAATTAATTATCCAATTTTCAGGGAAGTTGCGATTTCGTCAGCTGAGGTGCACTCCATAAAAAAATTGAAGAACGTTATTTAAAAATTTAATGTTTTACATAAAATTTAAACTGCAACCCTTTGTTTTGCGATTTTCTATTGCTATCCCAAATAATTTATTGCTGTGATGTTGTTTTCAGAACGGGAGTCGATTATATAACAGCCTCTATTTAATATTTCAGTATTCAATGATTGGATCTGAAAAGGCTAGTAATTTCTGTCAAATTAAAGATAATACATTTGTTCTGAGATAACATATATAAATAGTATTTTGCGAACACCCTGGTTTCCCCCATGATGGGTTTTATTTCAAATTGTGATATACTAAGTACTATTTCATCTTCGTGCCTGTGAAATGTATAACGAATATGAAAGACAGTTTCATACTTGAGCTGTGGGAAATATACGTTTTATATTTAATCCAATCTGTGCTAAACTTCATAAAACTTGTTTTACAGTGAACGGCACTATGTTCTGCATTAACCGTCATCATGAGTGTAAATTTTAATATGAAACCGAATTTGAAGTACACGTTTGTCCTTTTATACTAAAAGTTAAAATATACGCACATATGCAAAATTTTGTATATTTGTATGTGCCTATGTTTTAAACTTTACCATATTTGCAAATATAGTGCCGTTATAAATATATTGTAATGCATTCCAGAATAATTACTTCCGAAAAACGAAGTAATTAAACGTAATATATGATCCATTGCATCCTAGACGTGTCCGGATTTTACCCGTTATGAGTTATCTCACTGCGAATTCCGGGAACGTGGAAGGAATTATGATTAGCGAAATTAATTACACTAATAATTCAACTGGCTTTACCGCCACTCCACCTCCTGGCGCAGAATCGGCTTTTTGTACTGCTACTGGACGTGAGAACGGGCCTGTATTCCAAGGCCCGGCCCATATGCCAAGGCGGCTAAGCCCGGCCCGTTTGATTAAGAGGGTTGGCACGGCCCGTTTGGTAAAATTACTACGCCAGATCCGGCCCCGCCTGTTTCGTTACTATATCACCAGCTTATCAAACGTTAGCAACTTATCTTTTTGAAACTGTACAGTACAAGTGAAAATAAACGATAAAAATAGCTATTTCTCTCAATGGCAAAACGGACCTAAACGGGCTGGGCTTTGGGCTTTACTCCTCTGACTGCTACAGATTAGTGCGCCGTGGTAGCCACTATATTTGTACTTTGTGTGCAATGGTAGTTGTAATATCTATGCTTTGAAATTGTCATTTTACGGTAAATATTATCACAATGCTACCACCGTTGCACGTACAATGTAAATATAGTTGCTACAAATGCGCACTTATCATCTATATGGTCGCTATTATTGCCCGCGCTACAATCGCACATATAGTTTAAAAATAGATGCTACCATTGAGCAAATAATGCAACTGTTGGCGCTACTGTTTCGCGTGCAACGTATATATGGTCGTTACGATTCCCATATTTTATGAGCAATGATAACAGAGACATGCTTAATGTGTATGGTTGATAAACGTATATTACGTTAATGTTGCATAACAAAATAAATAACGCTATCCCAGACAAGCAAGAAATTTACTTTGTGAAATTTTAAAAGTTTCGCTATTTGGGAACTTTTTGAACTTTGGCAATCATACCTTGGGAATGGCTGCTTTGACAAAAACGCATAACAGTAAAGTTCTAGTTCACGTGGAGAAATTTCTGCGTTTTGATCACAATTTTGCAGGCCGATGCTTGGCAAGATTTGCAACCTAAAATGTTGTGGTATCCCTTATGGTGAAAGTCAATTCGTGTAGGATTAGTGTCAACCTAGGCAAAATCATTGGAGCAGCGTAAACACAAAGCTAGGCGCATAACTATTATGTTTTGTTAGTCGTCTTTTTAGAAAACTTGCGAAAGTCTAAAATCTGATGAAGAGTTATGAGACCAACAGACAGACAAAATTAATTTTAGCGCATTTGCACAAGTGCGCTATTTGAGGAAACTGTGCTCGCCACGTTCTCTGTTTCAATCAATTATATTTTAGTAAGCGCAGAAAGTTACAAACCATTTTTGGTGCTTTTTTCTGAAGAAAAACATCGTGTAAACTCTTCACATAAACCTGAACTGAAGCTCACGTTTCAACAGCTACGCTGGCAGTGCTGTTTGAAAATAAAAATACAGGTTATAAATGTATATAAATACACACTATGCATGGTCTTACAGTAGACTACTTTGTTTGTTCTTTGTTTAGGTTGAAACTGGCAGTAGATATTGGCTTGCAATTTTTCTAATGCTTCTCGGTTGGTGTAGATCATCTGCGGGCTGAGTCTGGATTTAGGCATCTAAAACTTTAGCTAAAGCTGTCAAAACTAAAGCAGGAACTATCCTAAACTTGCTTTAGACATTCCAGTAGGACATCAGCTTGGCTGTAGGATTTGTTTTCTTCATGACCATGACCAGCTTCAAATTATGCTGTTTTGCTATCTGCAGCTACTGTCCAACTTTTATGTACGTTTTCGTTTAGACAAAACAGTATAGATTATATTTTGACTTGACGCTAATTTATAATTTGTATAAATTAAGGCATGAAGCACCTGCTTTCCATAACACAAGCCTGGATGGCATTATCAAGCGAATTATATCAATGAGTGGTGTTCAAAATTATATCAATGCGCATCCAGATTCAAGTATAGTGAACGATATACGAACGAGGTATGGCGATATTTTAGTTCAGATAATTCATATTTATAGCCTAATTATTATCCAGTGTATAAAAATGAATTTAAAAATTAGAACATTACTTTCAAGTTGCTCTTAATGTATTCATAGATCGAGTTGGTAAATATTTATTTAGTCGTCACTTCACCCAAACGCTACGTGATGTCATGTAGAATTCAAAATCTTTTAAAATTTGTGCACGAATTGGGTAAGTGGTCTAATGAGCCTGGCGTCGGAGAGATTTTGAAGCTCAGTCGCCAGACAGACAGTCAACAACAATGGGCCGGGCTTGGTCTCTTGGGGCAGGGACGATTTGAAGATGATGTTTAGGTTTATGTTCTGCTAAGCTAGAGTTAAGAAAGAAGATAGATGGCTTTTTTGTGTGCACCTTGAAATACTCAGTGAATAAAATATATTCCGCCGAAAAGCATAATTGCTAGCACAAGCGCAATTTGAACAAAGTTTTGCCACAGTGGCTCATTAAACCTGGGTTGTTTGGCTTCGAGCCTAGCAAGCTAGCCACTACACTATTTAGTGCAGTTCTTCCGATCCTTAAGGAACCTCACAAAGCGAGCGAATAACTGCGCATAAGCGCACACCCATGACAAACTTGGTTAGAGAAGCGCATCGCAATGCACGTTGTTTCCGAGTGTAAGACTGTTTGCGGGAGCGGGCTAAACTAATGTCTGCCACTCTTCCTCTTCTCTAGTGTAACTTCTGCGGTATTCTTCGTCAGTGCGTTTCCAGTTGAACTGTTCCCTGGATGGCTGGGAAATCTTGTGCGGTTATTAACATTTTGACGCACAATCCAACATGCGGCCTATCTCACATCTAAGGGCCGCTAGGTATATCGTTAGAAAAAACGACAGGTTAGTGCGCAGGTTCCACGAACGGCATCCGTCGACCTAGGCTTACGGTTAGTCTAAGTGTTATATAAGATGCGAAGCTTAGCTTAAGGCTTAGGCTTACTATATCGAGAGCGGCATGGCATGCATTTTATTTCCGTTAAAAGTTACGTTGGTCCAACATGATATAAAGGTTATAAATGGGATACGGGAAAGTATCATGCTGTTTTTAGAGCAGCATTTGGCGATACTTAGTGCCGAGGCGTGCAGCTCCTCGACATATTTAAACGCCCAGCCAGCCTTCTCCGTCAATGATACGTAGCGTTTCTACGGTTGCTTAACGGTTTAAATGTTGCTCATACTGAGAATACTGTTCGAAGCAAGAGCCTGGCTGTTTTTACAGCTATGAATGTCGAGTCGAACCTATTGCTGTTGTAGCTGAAGCTGACACTGCGACAAATTTGAATAAAAAGTTGTCGAGCAAACACCACAACACACAACACTAAGCCTTGATGAATGCTCTTTCATAATATCCATAACTGCCCATTCCAATGAGAATTGCTGCAAACTTTTAGCTGACTGACGTTAACGTACAACGATATTTTATGCTTTTTTTGCATCACATATTTGTCCAAGATTCGTCGGCTGAGAGGGGTAAATTGTTCTGGCGGGAGGGTGTTATAGGGTCGGGGTGCGGCAAACGAGGAGTAAATTTTTGCAAACGTTAACGTACAATGATATTTTATGTTTTTTGCATCACATATTTGTCCAAGATACGTCGGCTGAGAGGGGTAGATGGTTCTGGCGGGAGGGTGTTATAGGGTCGGGGTGCGACAAACGAGGGGTAAATTTTGCAAACGTTAACGTACAATGATATTTTATGTTTTTTGCATCACATATTTGTCCAAGATTCGTCGGCTGAGAGGGGTAGATGGTTCTGGCGGGAGGGTGTTATAGGGTCGGGGTGCGGCAAACCAGGGGTAAATTTTTACAAACGTTAACGTACAATGATATTTTATGTTTTGTGCATCACATATTTGTCCAAGATTCGTCGGCTGAGAGGGGTAGACGGTTCTGGCGGGAGGGTGTTATAGGGTCGGGGTGCGGCAAACGAGGGGTAAATTTTTGCAAACGTCAATATTGCTCATAATTTGCAAAGTTTTGCTATAATTTGTTATTTGCATAATGACATTGTCCGTATTTCGTATAACTTTAATGACATTTATTCAATTGAAAGGGGAGCCACGTCTAATTTGTTGAATATTTAATTCTTGCCGAATGTAACTTATTAGCAATTCAATTATCGATTTAGATTTGCGGACATCTTGAGCCAACATAGTGCGTCTTCTGAAGAATTCATATTAAAATACCAATGGTTTTGTGCACTCTATCGAAAGCCGTTATAACAGAAAATCACTCTTTGTATCTGACAACAATGTGCTATATATATAACAAATATTTGTGCTTAATGTTTATCGATATTTAATCTGGATTTGGGAACTGAATTCCAGTTAGCCACTTAAGTTTTTTCAAGATAGTGCTTTACTGCGTAAATTCTTTTGTGCGGTGTTAAAGATAACGTATTAACGAGTTGTTAAATTCCCGCTGAGTTATTTTACAGCCGCGCAATGCATCTCACACAGCACCTGATATTGTGACAGCACTGTTGCAGTAGTGTGTTTTCCAAAATTTCCTACAAGTATATTCAAAATTTTATATATTTTACCGTCGTACCATTTCAACTTTTCTGGGGTCTTTTCGGTTATCCCCCAGCCGGAATTTCGTTAATTTTGAAGGTACAGATAAAATTTTGGTACCAATCGATTTAGCTCGATGAGCTGGTTCAGAAAATGCCCATTTTACCCATATCCCTGACAAAATTTTTCTTCGATTTTTTTCTCCTTGGGAACCCAAAAATTTTTTCTTCGGAATATAGTCATATTGGGCACCGTTCGACTCGGCTTGATGAGGCAAGTCGACTGGTGTATAATTTATTGAAATCTACCACACCGTTACAAGGTTATGAGGGTTCAAGTAACCCTGGTGTGCCGTACGTGATAACGTCAGAAAAAAGAATAGCTTAGAGCCGGGGGTTCGGGGTGCGGCAGCCCCCCGACTTAGATTTAGGCTTAGTGTATGTCTCATATAAAGACCTTAGCTTAGGCTAAGACTAACGTTTAGGCTTAGTATACCCAGAACGGCATGCCCTGCATTTTATTTCTGCCCCCCCCCCCCAGGGGTACTTGGACCATCATAACTTTCTAACGGTGGGGTAGATTTCAACAAATTACACATCAGTCGACTTGTCCCATATTACGAAGAAAAAAATTTTTGGGTTCCCAAGAGGGGACCACTGGGACCTTAAAAAATAAAAAAAATTGTCAGGGATGTGTTTAAAATTGGTATTTTCTTAACCGCTCATAGATCTGAATCGATTGGTACCAAAATTTTATCTGTACCTTAAAAATTGATGAAATTCCGGCTGGGGTGATAACCGAAAAGACCCCTTTTCAGATCCAAAATGGATATCTCCGTATAGAATCCTATCATATTTCAGATTAGCTGTTTTCAAGTTATAAAGTTTTATTAGAAATGGAGGTAAATAGTAAGCCATCTTGAACTGGGGAAATCGTAAATATTCTCAGATATTTTCTTTCTGCAAATCAAAGTTTTAACGCTGAATATTCAATTAAAAACTATCACTAGTGCCATAACGTTGCATCTCCAGAGGGACCGGGTACCAGCATTTTCTACCGGGTATTCTCTACCAGCATGATTAAAATCGGAGCCGGTATCTACATTCTTACCCTCATACTGTTATGCGTACACATTTTAATTATTAAATACTGTTAAACGTGGTTTGTCACAAGAGGAAAATTTAGTAAGGTTTCTTAGTCGTGTGAAGGGCGTAGCTCGTGAAAATTGTGATATATTACCATGAAATAGAGGTGAATAAAGCCCTATTTCGAAGCTCGACATAGTTCCGATATTTATGAACCATGATTGACCCCACTTATTCGTTCCAAACCCGTGTTAAGGTCAGTCGGGCTTCTAAAGTCAACAAAAATTAAATGCACGCATTAGCATTTCGAACTCTTCTTGCCATGCTCGTTGCTGACTAATTGAGATAATTAGAGATAATTTTGTTTGTTGTTTTAAAAAATAGCATTTCAGCCGAGTCCCTAATTTTTAGCTTACACTACCCTGAAAATATGAAATTTATTACAAACTTAATTGTTCTTGCCGTGCTCGTAGCTGACTAATTGAGATAATTAGAGATAATTTTGTTTGTTGTTTTAGATAATAGCATTTCAGCCGAGTCCCTAATTTTTGGCTTACACTACCCTGAAAATATGAAATTTATTACAAACTTAATTGTTCTTGCCGTGCTCGTAGCTGACTAATTGAGATAATTAGAGATAATTTTGTTTGTTGTTTTAGATAATAGCATTTCAGCCGAGTCCCTAATTTTTGGCTTACACTACCCTGAAAATATGAAATTTATTACAAACTTAATTGTTCTTGCCGTGCTCGTAGCTGACTAATTGAGATAATTAGAGATAATTTTGTTTGTTGTTTTAGAAAATAGCATTCCAGCCGAGTCCCTAATTTTTGGCTTACACTACCCTGAAAATATGAAATTTATTACAAACTTAATTGTTCTTGCCGTGCTCGTAGCTGACTAATTGAGATAATTAGAGATAATTTTGGTTGTTGTTTTAGATAATAGCATTTCAGCCGAATCCCTAATTTTTGGCTTACACTACCCTGAAAATATGAAATTTATTACAAACTTAATTGTTCTTGCCGTGCTCGTAGCTGACTAATTGAGATAATTAGAGATAATTTTGTTTGTTGTTTTAGATAATAGCATTTCAGCCGAGTCCCTAATTTTTGGCTTACACTACCCTGAAAATATGAAATTTATTACAAACTTAATTGTTCTTGCCATGCTCGTTGCTGACTAATTGAGATAATTAGAGATAATTTTGTTTGTTGTTTTAGAAAATAGCATTTCAGCCGAGTCCCTAATTTTTGGCTTACACTACCCTGAAAATATGAAATTTATTACAAACTTAATTGTTCTTGCCATGCTCGTTGCTGACTAATTGAGATAATTAGAGATAATTTTGTTTGTTGTTTTAGAAAATAGCATTTCAGCCGAGTCCCTAATTTTTGGCTTACACTACCCTGAAAATATGAAATTTATTACAAACTTAATTGTTCTTGCCATGCTCGTAGCTGACTAATTGAGATAATTAGAGATAATTTTGTTTGTTGTTTTAGATAATAGCATTTCAGCCGAGTCCCTAATTTTTGGCTTACACTACCCTGAAAATATGAAATTTATTACAAACTTAATTGTTCTTGCCATGCTCGTTGCTGACTAATTGAGATAATTAGAGATAATTTTGTTTGTTGTTTTAGAAAATAGCATTTCAGCCGAGCCCCTAATTTTTGGCTTACACTACCCTCAAAATATGAAATTTATTACAAACTTAATTGTTCTTGCCGTGCTCGTAGCTGACTAATTGAGATAATTAGAGATAATTTTGTTTGTTGTTTTAGAAAATAGTAATTCAGCCGAGTCCCTAATTTTTGGCTTACACTACCCTCAAAATATGAAATTTTTTACTAACTTAATTGAAATTTAAAACACGCATTTTAAAACTTATATAATCACCAGATATCCTATTTAAATTCAAAGTTCGACACATATTTCGATTTATGTGAATATTTTCGAATGAAAAAATATATCAAATGAAGGCTATATGTATATTATGTATGTAGTGCAGTGAGGCACATCGCACATGTTATATAGTAGAGTTTGAATTAATTAAATTTCATTTAAATGGAGTAAAGGTTTATTATATTTTTTGAAAGTGTAAGGTAAATTTTGTCATTTGCGCAAGTGGCAAGTGTTATTTGATACTTGATGGATCGCAATATAGATTAATAATAATGTATAGTTCCTGGATCGACAACATGATGGAATTGGTGCCTTTCTTAAAATATTTCGTTACATAAAATGTTTAACCAGAGGGTAGTTTCTAAATTTTGAAATTAAACCACAGAATTATTTTTTCTGCAACTGTTACCTAGGAAAGTTTCTATAATTTTAAGTTTTCAGCTTAAAATTTCTTGATTTTCGTTAAAACTAATACGTTAAAACAAAATAGATGAATTATATTCATAACATATTATGCGGCGTTCACGTTATAATGTAAGCATTGTTTTGAACTTTTCTCCCCCTGTAGTCACGACCCTTCTGTATAGACAATCAGGGTCATGTCCATACTTTAAATTAATTTGTTAGGGTATGCGACACACCCCTAGCTACTACGTATTTTGCTTATGGTGTCGTACATACCTTAGCTACCAGCTTCGCGCGAAATATCGGTAACGGCCGCAGTGTACAGCTAATGATGTGTATTAGTTATCCGTGATGTTTAGTGTTTTTAAATGCCGCTATTTGTATCCACACTATATCCTTTTTGACAAGATTGTGTCTCATGCAGTCAATAAAACTACGGTCTTGACATCGTTGAGAAGTGGCAATGCTCTTAGCTAACTATCCTTGAAAAAATTTGTAAAAATATGGGGATGTCTAAGACACCCTGCTGTTGAGAGTGTGCCTGGCACTGTGTGGGGTACGCAGATTTCATACGTTATTGTTATAATAACGCTAGCGCCGCATTATAAATAGGCTCTGTGTAATTCGTATATCTGTAGCTCATATGTGCTATATATATATGTATACAAAAACTCTGTGTATTGGCTAAGCGCCTAGTAGTTAAGTTTGAGTGTCATGTTTACTTGTCATGGTACCCAGCTATATAATCTTACAATTACAGAAATTTTTCAAGGAGATTTTCCAACCGAAATTTACTTATCCAGCGAGTGGAAACGAAGCAAGTGTGGTTATTTTACGCTTAGCGACCGCTTCAAGGTTATACATTATATTTGTTGAGCCCTTTTTAAAGAATAACAATGGTACACTGCCAATACATGAGTGACAGAGCTGCCGCTGTTTCAGCATAATACCGAAACCCAATAATCTATAGATCTATTCAGACGCGCCGCATACAAATAAATTGAAAAAGAAACCAAATCTTACTATTTTTTGGTTCGAAAATTTAACTTTTTTAGCGTCCTGCAGCGTCGCACAGAGGTAACGACCCTGCAAATTTATGTTAGTTACATTTTAACTCACTATCCTGAGTTAACCTCCTCTGAGTTCAAATTAAATCAGGTTGAGTTTGACAGATAACTCCGGGTCCTGAGGCAGGTGTTTCTACTCGGACGTTTCAGACGTCTATAAAACAATGCAACTCAAGCTGAGTTAAAATTTACTCAAGCAAATTTGCACTGGGTGCCTTCAGTACAGGTTTAAAGCAATAAAAGCAACGCGTTTAACCCCATAAATCCATCGTTCACCCTCAACAACCAAGAAATTAATTTTGACAAAAGTTTGAAAATTCCATTTAATGGTATATTTTTAACTTCGGCTTATAGCTCAAATATAGCTAATCTGATGCGTGAGTAAACTTAAGGTGACCCCGGCAACCATTCTATGCTGTCATTATCGATATCGAATCGCAAACCCTTGTTACGGAAAACAGGCTTAATTTCTTTCGGTTTTTCGCTAACCGAAAATTGCAAAATCAAACTCAAGTGCTAGAAATTATCACTAAAGGCGTGTTCACACGCTCAAACTTTTTGCTCAAATTTTGAACTCAAAATTTGAGCTCAAAATCTGATCAAATTTTGATCAAAATTTGACGATAATTTTTAAAGGAAAATTGCGATATTTCAAAATTTGAGATCAAAATTTGAGCTCAAACTTTTTCAGGTAAATCATCTCGTTCATGATTGGCTAGAGAAATATTCTTGAAAAATTTGAACAGTGTCCACACGTTCAAACTTGCTGAAAATGCAAAAAATATGCATTCAAATTTTGATCAAAATTTGATCAAAATTTGAGTTCAAATTTTGATCAAAATTTGAGCAAAAAGTTTGAGCGTGTGAACACGCCTTTAATCACTGGGAAATATTTCTTTGAAATTTCAAAGAAGTGAGAGTAAAAAAATGTTTTGATTATTGTAATTTATAAAAATTTTCCGTGAGATTTTAAAGATACTTTTAAAGAATTATTCTTTGAAAAAATGCATACAAATGATTTTAAGTGAGTCTTGGCTTCATTCATCATACCACAAACAGGTGCACCGCTGGATTCTTGAACTTCAGATGCAAACTCCGGTAGTAACATACAGCCACTTTTATAATACAACCTATTTATTTATATTTTGTTTATTTTTACATCGTACAAAGGCATTTGTCGTTTATTTGCATTCATGAACAGCTTGAACTAAAAATCTAAAAGTATACTGTTTTTGAAGTATTGTAATTATACTGCAGTGTGACGTCGATGGAATGAGCGATTCTGACACTGAATTGGTACTGCACTGCCGCGGTACATGGAGCATAAAAACTGTGGGAACGCTTGCTGTAATAGTTGCGTATGTGAACTACTAACGTTGTTCACTATAAGCCACGGCACGAAAGTGTGTTTTTGTGGCCAGGCGTTTTCTGTTCGAACTCCTGCTTCATGGTGTAACCTATAAAAGTGACATCGAACACTGATTAATAAAATGGTAGTCCATAAGTTTACAATAAAAAAAAAAGAGAAAGAAAGAAACCAAGAACAAAGAAAAAAAAGAGCCAAAAGAAAGAATCGACCTCACGTTAATGACAATGTGTATTTTTTGCATAACGCATACAACTTAAATCCGTTTAGGGCACGGAATGAAATTTGTTGTGCAGACGATTTTCATTGGCATTGTACGCAACACTCGTCCTAGACCGAACATAGAGCACACAGTGGCGCAGACTCCTTCCGAAGTCCGGGGGAATGCTAGATGTTTGGGCAAATATTACACATGGGATTTGTAGTATAGGGCACCTATACCGAGTGATTTTGGTCCCAGATAGTCAGAACTTGGGAGGGGGGGTGGCGCATGTCCTTCATCCCACCGAAATCTGCGCCTAGAACAGCACAGTGTGTAAACATGGCACTGGTAGCATTGCTTTGGAACAAATGTGGCTGTGCTTCAATACGTTCACAGTAAATGTGTTTATTATAACGGTTGGAACGGTTTAGGCACCGTTACACTCAAACAAATTAGTTTGTAATAACGGGGCGCAGCTGCATGGCGCAACTTCTTAACACCATGCCCATACGACCCCGGTTATCATAACCTCGAGGGAGGACCAAAAACTCGCTGTTTTGCTAATTTAGCGGTTTCTCTTGGTCAGACCCAAGAAGCTATGGAGCTTAGCAGGCCGCAGGCGCGCTTCACGAGGTGTGTTCGGACCCCGCCCGTTTGGTGGCGCACGTCTCCAGTTTATGGTATGATTGCTGAGATGCCCCAGGGAGGCTGACACGGACACCTGCTCACAGGTCATAGTGGCATGAAAATATTCCCTATTTCGATCTCACTTGGAAGTTGTTTGGATCTCTCGCTTAATTGGTTGTGAGCACGATAGAAACCAAATGAGCTGAGTTGTAATGCATGCCTCCTAGGGAAAATTTGTCTCAGCTTTGGCCATTCAGGTGCGGAAGTCGCTCAGCAGAAAGGTTTGATCAATGTGGCCCCCACAGGGCTCCGACAGTTCCCTGAAGGTTTATGGTCGGTTTTGTGGCCCTAAACTAAAGGATCATTTTGTATCGGGATTCGGCAATCGGTTGCTGGTGACGCTAGGTTAATTTGATTGAATAAATTTTGTATCGGTTGGTGGTGATTGCTTCATGCGAGCGTATAAGTTTGATAATTTTGGTGGACTTTGTTCTCGCTTCTTTCCTTGTTTCCCTTTCTCTTTGAGTTAGTACAGGAGACATCAGAACATGTCGAGGCTTGACCTCTGCAGGCATCGGCGCGAGGCGCTGGTCGACGAACCGGACAAGACATTTAAACATATAACCGCTGCCAGAAAACGAACGCTAGACAACCCGTTTTG
Organism: Trileptium ribeirensis; assembly: GCA_030248225.1. Lineage (NCBI taxonomy): Eukaryota > Metazoa > Nematoda > Enoplea > Enoplida > Thoracostomopsidae > Trileptium > Trileptium ribeirensis. Next base: position 26,313 of record JASANE010003964.1, read on the forward strand.
ATTTTCTTTTGTATTTATTTGAAGATATATACAGGCACGGTATAGTAACAAATGGTGCAAAAAGAACACTTTACAGGGTAACTGTAGAAACTTTACATGATAACGCTGATAAGGCAATCACAAGTAGCAGAATTGACGCGTCCCATTTGCCCTACAGTGGAGGTGTCGTAATAGCTGTGAAACTGGTCCGATGGGGCCTTCCCCGGTCCTTGAGGTTTAGAAGTAACTCGAGATGAAAACGAAGGAAACGGAATTTAAAATCGCTATGGGAGTCAGGGACCATTGTTCGCTCTGAATGCAGCGGTGTGGGACGAACAAGGTGCGTGCTAAAAATAACGGACAATGACAGTAACAAAAGCAGTATGCATGGAAATAACAGAACGACATCTTGTATCGTACAAATATTACAACGTATCACGGATTATTCAGTTCCTTAATTAAAGAATCGATTTGCCTAACATATCTTGCATGAACACTTTTTGAATTATGTAAAGTTTTCCCCTGGGGTGATCGTATAAAGTTTTGTCCCTATAAGCCAAAGGTTAGGCTGGGATCAGTTATATAGCACATCAGTTACTCTTAAAGCGGCCATTCCCTATATAAGGTGAGCCCTGAAATTTTTATATCAGTTCTATACCAAATTCTATCGCAAATTTGGTCACTTAAATTTTACAAATTTTGAAATTGTATTGGTTTAGAACGTTTACAAGACGTTTTGCGTTTATACCTTTGTGTTTATATCTTCCGGCAAACATTGCATGTAACAGCTACGCGTGAAGTGAAGCACAGTAAACGTATATAAAGGATTTAGCTGTCAATCCTTTTGAAACACCGGTTTTTTCCTATCTACTTAATCATAAATTTGACGAAAATAATTTAAGATAACGCTGCAAGAAGCAAAAAGTGTTCATTTTTTCTACACGAAGTTGGTATTTCCAGATAAAAATTGGGGAAAATTTTGATTTCTTAAAAATGCTTTATGAGCTAAAAATCGAAGAAGTGATATACCGTATATAGTTATTAAGAAATGATTACAAAATTTACCTAAATTAGGGACTAGCTTAGTAAATATGAGCGTTAGGCCGATTTTACAACAGCAGCAAATTAATCATGTCATGGTTAAAAACCATAATGGAGGTTAAATACATATTTATTTACAATCTAAAGTTTATTTAATTAGCATAAACAAAGTAGTACCAATTTAATGTTTAGGTTGAGGTGCCAGCTAAATCTCTGGCATTTAAGATTAGCTCATTGGAACATCGTTTTGAACTAATATTTTAAGCTTTGCAAGGTAACATTACAACTCATGTCTAAGTTAGAGTTCCAGTAAGATCAAGAGTGGTTTAAATATTTCTTTTGCATTTTAATGTTGAATTTCTTTGCGAAGACTTACAGGTTAATACTCGATAAAAAATGTTATAAACGACCGATCGTTTTTAACAAATATCACAAACACCTCGTCGTTTATAATATTTGTTATGAACGATCGATTGTTTATAACTTTTGTTATAAACAATCGATCGTCTATAAACATATATTACAAACACCTCGTCGCTTGTAATTTTTGTTACGGACGATCGATCGTCCGTAACAAATATTACAAACACCGCATCGCTTGTAATATTTGTTATGGACGATCGATCGTTTATAGCTTTTGTTATAAACAATCGATCGTCCATAAACAAATATTACAAACACCTCGTCGCTTGTAATTTCTGTTACGGACGATCGGTCGTCTTAACAAATGTTATAAACAACCGATCGTCCATAGCAAATATTGCAAACACTTCGTCGTTTGTAATATTTGTTACGGACGACGAATCGTCTGTAACCAAATTTATAGACGCCTTGTCGTCTATAACCTGACATACGGACGATCGATCGTTTGTAACAAGGTACGGACTACGCATCGTTTGTAACATAAATTTTCCAGTCGCTGTACGCATTATTCTGTGAACGGTGCAATACCTTCCATTAAACATGAGCTCGTTACCGTAGAAACTGCTCACCCCGACATAGTCTGCGGGTCTGTGGGTAACTTCGCTCGTGACGATGAGTAGGTCCACCATTCTAAGTAACTGTATTGAATTCCATCGATGTTTGGATTCGGGCATTAATAGCTTAGATTGGGTTCACTCTACGAGGGGCAAAATATGAGTAATTGAACAATTAATGACCACTGTCCAGAGCTTAACTCCAATCCCGTCAACCTGATATTTCAATGCGACTATTAAAAGATTGAACCCTCTACGGCGTTCAGCGCTATTCGATCGCTCACCACCGTAATCGATATTGGATCGTTTTGCAATTTCTGGATGGTCGGAGCAAATCTCTGACCTATAAAGCTTAAGATGAACATGACCATTACTCTTACTCTGACGAGTTCCCGTGAGTTTGATATTTAGTCTAAACCATTAAGCGATTGGACATCTCTCAGCCTTCAGTCGCTCCCGAGTGTCCACATTCGCTTTCGCTAATTATTTCAGGTCGTGTAGCCCTTTTTGACCAGTCGGTGCAACGTCCCCGGCCTGTGAGTTTTGAAAGGAAATTTGACCACTATCCTAAATTAAATAGCATCCTAGGGGAATTTGATCGTTTGTCACTTGGTCAAGTTAAAAGTTTGTGTCGCTAGCGTTCTCTTCGTTCGGTATCCGGAAATTTAGGCGGTGGCCGTTGGAGATCAAAAGATTTTCCCCTTCTTAGTGATACTGGACGACGAGGACCAAAAAGTCCAACAGGAACCTCGTCGTCTCCCTAGCTGGGTTTCGATCCTACATGACCAAGTTTAAATTTTCGCGAAGTATATATGTCTTAACCACTCGACCGTCCTGTTGGTTGTTGACTGTAATGTGGTTATATACATAATCGACATAATTACAAACAGGTAACGGGTTGTAATAAAGGATATCTTGGGGTTATCGGGTCGTGCGATCTTTGAGGGTTCGTCGGGATTGCCTGATTGCGGATGCCGATGGATCCACCGTGGTCAATTAGATACTGCAGTCCCGCGATTCTGGGATAATTCCTCTAGGATATTCTGGTATCTCGGGGACGTGTTGATTGCCTGGTGTAACCCTTCACGCCGAGGGCTGAACTCAACCACAAACATGGGTATTCCTACTCTAACTTTCCCTTGAGCCGGTGCTCGGGAGGGCAACGGCCATGGACGCGCCCCTTTTTCTTTTATCCGGGTCGACGTCCTGGGATGTTTTGCGCTTCTGGGGATGTTCTTAGGGAAGTAGAGTATCTCCTCGTTTACACTATATCTTTTCCGTTATCTGTGTACTAAACGAAAGGGGGCAATTTAATATTGCTGTCCTGTATTTCGGATTTATAGACGAATTCGCAACTGGGGGCTTGTACCACGGTACGCGAAGGGTTGAATCGCGACACTCGCGGGAACCTGTATCTTGGTGCGTTCATTTACTCGGAGCGACAAATTTCACGCTCCTGGATAGTTATGAGCTTTCGAAGATCGGGTAAGAGGCTAGTGCCATCTCCCCTTTTATTTTTCTTTTTGTCTTCCCACTCCAGGCGAGACCTTGAATGAGTTTTCGATGGCGGCATGATTCTCTTGGGGCTTGAGGTCGGGTTAGCCGATCGGGTATTTTACTAGGGTCACTTAAAAGAACTTACGAGGCTTTTACCGTTTGTCCAAGCATGGGGGGCGAATTTCTATTCATGTCTGGGCAGACCAGGTGCTAGTTGTCACGTCCGTCTTCCTGGCTGTGGAGCCGGTGGACCGGACATACTAAAGACCGGGGGCCATAGGGTTTCGGGGTGAAAGCTGAAGTTTGTCATTCTTGATCGATCCTATCTCTGATGTTAGCAATTTTGTTCGCATTAGTCGTGGTTACCACCGCAGCGTGCAGTGCATAACCCAGGTAAAGTTAAGACTGAATCCGGGAGTGACCTAGTCTTATTAACAAAGAATTCGTAGGCCCAAAGGGGTGTGTTATTTTCTCAGTGCGTGACTTCCAATTTTTGTGCAGCTGGTAGCGTTCCCAGTCGATTGCCTAACCTATTCCTAGGGAAGTCCGAACGTTCCTGTGGGGACCATGTAATGAGTGACCAGTACTCAATAAGAGCAATGACTCAGGTAGGCTTAAGATTTTACTGGGTGCTTATCTGAGCGTGTTAATTGTAGAGGTTCAGTGGTCAACCACGGTTCCATTCAAACGACGTCGCCACTTTTTGTACGGCCTGGGTTGTCTCCAGGCCAATATAGTCCATACAACCTCAGTTTGTCGAAGAGACCATTATCCTCGAAATCGGTAACTTGAATGAATATTTCGTGGGGAAATAACCTATAAAAAGGGTCATTGTCCTGAAGGTAGTTCACGTTTACTTTTCTTCCATGCATTTTTGAATGGCCTGAGGAAACACTCAGGCTAATCAATATGGAATACTTTGATGGTCGGGAATTGTTTCATGAGGCTGTGGAAACACGGGCTAGCGTGACGTTGATATTTTACAAGGTATTTAAAGGCTTGGGAGTGATACGTTTGAGCAGGATTTCACATCATCAATGCTAGTTTTTGTTAGCCTGGGAGAGCTCCCGGGCTAGTCATCGAGCAAGGCGGAATGCCTAGTGGAATTCCTCGGTTTTCTCTTAGTGGACCATATTGAGAAAAAGTCGGCTTCTATGGAACTCTTAAAGGGGTAAGTTACTTTTGTGCTGATATTACCTATCGGTTTCTGACGGACCCTCTAAAGGGACCAATGCTAATGAACGCATTGTGGAGGTAGGGTGCTCTCCTACCTAGAACCTGGGAGGGGTATTTCTCCAACCATAATTAAGTCGGCCAGGAAGGCTTAAATATACACTGAAAATGGTCAGTAAAATTTGAGGATTTTGGTGCGTAGTTAGCGTTGACGTATCTTGGGGAATAAGAGGGATTGTATAATTCTGGGTGGTTAAATGTCTAGAGCAATCACGAGACTATAAATTGAGAGATAGGGGCACGCGTCTGACTGAGTAGGCCCTGATAATAGCGATCTGAAATCGGTACACATTTCATACTCTAAGGAGTGGGGCGATTTGTACAGAATTTGGTGGTGCTTTTCCGAACCGATGTTATTGTTTTCCTTAAATTAATTACTGTACGAGATAGTCCGTATTCGGGGCTATCCAAAAATCCTGCAGGAGCATTCCTCCGACGTGTGGATGTTTAGTAATAAATGGTCAAAGCTGGTCCAAAATGACATATAGTTATCAGGGGAAGATTTCCGTCCACTTTGGATCGCTCAACATTTATCAGTTGAAGGTCCCGGTAAATTTTAATGAATGTTGGTGGTAGTTTTGTTCTACAACGGTGGTAGAACTTAGGTAGGCGTTTATACTGCCTCTGGATCGAGTGTTATTAAGCTCTAAAATTGTCCAAAATAGCAGATTTTGGCTGGGAGCAACTTTTCCTGACTTTGGCTCGATACGTAGAGTTTAGTTTAGAGTAGCGGAAGTTTCTGTTGCACTTTTTGGGTAGATATATATCCAAATAATAATTGGGGCCTTAGTGGCATTTGCCCTACTTTTGGAGTGGTTGGGGGTGTCTGCCAAATAAGGTCCAAAGTGGTATTTTCATATTCGTTTGAGTTAGTTTCGTTAATTTTTACCTCATACTTATGAATTCCTGCTAGAATTTACCCTAAGATGGACTGGCCAGTTGGGCCCGAAATTCGGACCCGATCTCTTCTTATTCCTATTTTCCCCTTTCGCGTCTCCTATCCTTAATCCCAGTTTTTCGTATGTTGATGTTTGTGTGTTGCAGGTAACCGTAGTACTGTGCAAATTCCACTGAACTGTACTTTCTCGAACGATGGTACTTTTGATATTTCCATCGATCGTTCGAGGTTTATTTTCGAGGGAGAGACTCTGTCATCGTGCGAGCAAAATCGCATGATGACAGGGAGAAAGAGCAAAGAAATCTGAATACAAACCTGGAACATATATATGAACTGAATCTGAGTCCCGAATATTTATCTGAATCTGGATCTCAAATTTATATACGACCTAACGGGTCACCATTCCGAAGTAAAACAAAAATCAGCAAAACTCAGCGATCAAGTCGCTCTGAAAAAATTTGAGGGTTTTGCTCTCGTCGAGTCTGAAGAGAAAAAAATTTCTCAGATCCGAGCTAATTTCAAAGGGCAGGGGCATGTGCTAAAGTTTACGTTTTGTCCCCAGTCTTGGTTTAAGCCTGTTCCCGACATTATTTTGGATGGTTCTAAACCAGGGTTATTTACCCACAATTTACCGTACCAGTATGCTTTCCCAGTGATAACTTGCCAGTCCAGGATCATTTAGCAAACGGTTCGGGGTTATTTGTACAATCCTATTAATATTGCCTTGTTTGTTTTGTCGGTTCGGCAAGAAACGTAATTTGGTGCATCCTCGGCTCGAAAGAGATGCACGGGTTTACCTTGACCGGTAGTTGTTACAAGTTTGGATGATCGTAATGAAGTTTGACGTCCTAAGAAAACTTCCGATATATCAAAATCCGATATAATAACAAATAAGCGAAGCCAAACTCTGCAATCTTAACCGGCATTTGATGTAACAATGTTCCTAAGTGCTTTGAAAATCAAGCAATTCTTGCAGGGTCCTTAGCAAAATGATTAGAAGCATTCAGAAAAATCCATGGTCCGCGGCGGAGTAAGGAAATCGAATGACACCAAATCTACGTGCCGACCGGTGGCGACACTTGGGTGTTGTGTCAGCGCTTTGAGAATCACGGGGGCTAGAAACGGACCGTGTGTGCACTGGGAAATCGCGATATTCCAACACAATTCCTGATAAAGTCATAATACTCTGTGAGGTAGTGTATAACTATAAGTTGCTGCATAAACCCGATATTATTTAGGGCTGGAGCAATGTTATTTGTCTATTCTCTGGTCGGTATTATGACCAATTAATTCAAAGTGGTAAGTTTTAGTCTACCACAAACAATTTTGATTCCACTAGTATAAGCTTACAGGCGTCCAGGACCTTAAGAAAGCATTGATACAATATATGAAAGCGATGTATGAATACGCCTTATACGAAATAAACAAGCATATGAGCGAAGGAAAGGCATATGGAGCAAACAGCGCCAAGCCAGAAACCCTTTGATTAAAACATATTTCTAGTACGCTCAAGTTCTCTTGATCCTAGAATTTTCCAGATTTCGACCCTGGCCGAGGGTCACGCTTCGGCTCGAACGTCGGGCCTTGATACCTAAACTTCTTAACTCACCTACAGATAGATTTACTTTACCCGCCCGGAGCAAAAAGGGCCCGCGAAGGCCTTTGCCCGTTGCCAGAGACGCAATTCGTTCGGCCCCGATCGCGGGTCGGGCACCGAATGTTCCACTAAAATTAATAAATTTTACACGCGATTCAACACCCCAATAATCCTTGCAACCAGTTTTCGTAATTAGATTCATTTACTGCTAAATTTATAACCGTGATCAGCTCAGTGAAAAATTCTTTGAAATCCTAACTCAGGCTTGAAAATTAGATCAGTACATCCAAAAATTTGCTTTATTTTCTACCTATGATCACGGGGAATCAGAGAGACTTCGACCATTTGTTCCTACTTCCGATTCGCACGAGGACCCCTGGTCGAAATGTAGATAGTTTCAGAAAAACAGTTTGTATAGCGATTCCAGGGGTCATTGGACGGAGAGATCTACTCGAAGGAGCACTTAACTGCTACGATCAATCTCAAAGATTTTAGGGTGACCACTGGTGAATTAGCGACATTCATATGCCTAAGTTCTGGGAAATTAAACCCCCGTCTTTATTCGCCCTAACTCCCCCACCCATACTTACATCGTCGATCCCTGCGAGGAGCACCAGCTACTACCCATTCACGCAGCACGGGACGCTACATGGCTTCCTCTCCATACGCCATCCACGGTCCAAGTCATCTGCGTGAAATCAACAAGAAACGAAGAAATTTACATTAACTAATACAAGAGCCGGTCAGTATAGTCGACCGAACTCCGTGACGTCGAAGACAAATTGATTCAACGAAGTCGGACGTCACGTCCGACCTAGAAAATTTTTCATATATGATAAAATAGCGATTTTGTCGCTATGCAATCCTGGTCGATCTTTCGTCGCCCCTAATTTCTGAATTTTATTTTGTCGGCCAAAGGAAAAAGCTCGCAAATGGGGTCAATATTGTCTACCGTAAACTAGGAACCCCGTTTAAGACAGTCTGAAAACAATTGGGATGCACCTGCAACTTTGGGGCGAAGTTTCTTCTATTCAAATCCAGACGTTCAAATAATAAAACATTCCAATTCAAGAAAGATTAAATTTTATTACTAAAATATTAATAATTTTTATTAAAATTAAGTAACTACTAAAACGGCTGGGCAGAACGATGCCCCAGGGCAATCGTGGAATTCGTCCTGAGAAGGCGATTCAGATAATAATTAATACCCCTGTCACACTGGTGGGGTATATAAAAGTACTAAAATGATGGAATTAGAGTCTTAGCGACGATAGGGGCGCTATTTACACCTGTCCTGAGTTAATGGGAGGGCGGACGGAGACCTGCCGGGTATTTTTGGAGTCGTCTCGACTCAGACTTTTGAGTTAGGGATAAAATTTTCGAAATTTTTGTTCCCACTATTAGACGATTTTGGGACGTATTTTAGCGGGCTACTACTAGTTACCGGAGGGTCGGATAGAGACCCGCCTCATATGATTGTGTTCGCCGAGAGCAGGGGAATCGACACTTAGGATCGGCATAAAAATAATACTATTTTGCAAAGTGGAAGAAAAGTAGAGGTCAATTTCTACAGTATACTATGAGAAATGATAGACAGGAAGAAAGGGGGCACGTTATAGTAATTGAACGGTTGGGCAGATAAAGATTCGCCAAGGTCGTTGCAGTCCTTAATGTTTGGGCTACACGATGATGTATTAAACTCTCATCGGAGTTGGTCATGCAACAGGATGGAACAGTTACAACGCTCCTGATCTAGTGATGTTGAAAGAAATGAAGAGTGCAGACGCGGTTTCGCTGTGCCCAATGTATAGACAAAGGAGCAGATCGTAACGTGACGGTGCTGTTGAGTGATAGATTCGATGAATCGATACAGTGATACCTAAAGGGCCGATCTAGGGCCCTCCATAGAAAATCGTGAAGAGTTATAAACTCGACGATGGCGTTAATTCGGAGGCGATTTGGCCTGAATCTGTTGTAGACGTAGCAAGTAAGACAAGGTATTTTGGGTCAGGGACGGAACGGGCTAAGGTTCGCCCTAAATTTGGGAAGACATAAGGGGCCGAAAGAGATTTGCGACATAGAAAAGTGATGCAATCAAATGATGACAACAACCCTACCTAGCGTAAGCAGCTGTTGATTAGACGAGTAAAAGATGAAATTATTATTATAACTTAATAACCTATGAACCGAATATGTTCTACTAGACCTCGTTCGAAAGCCCATTAAATTTTGCACCGAAAAGTACTCAGGGCGTTATTTCGAATTCTGGGGCAGTAACCGGCTACAGCTCGTTGAAGCCGCGTCCGGTTCATGCGTTGACCAAAATCCAAGTTTGTTTTTTCGCTTTCATGGTTGTTTTCCTTTTAGTTAAGCCATGGAGAGAAGCTTTGGTTAGGCTAGGTAAAATTAATATTTAGATAAAACTACTCCCCAACGAATTTTCGTGTCAGTGCCGTTCGCCATTCGGCGAACGGCCACTGCCTTTCGATGCATGGCGAGCGGCCGAGAGGCCTCCTATTCCCGGACGTTCGTAATTTTGATCTTGCGTGCTTAAGAATGTACTCAAGAAATTCTGACCTGGTCAAAGTCTCCTTAAATCCTGAAATTTCCTTATGGTCGGTCCTATCCACGTAATTTCTCGTCTCCTGGATTCAATATCTGTGCCGATATAAAACGTGACATAATACAATGGATAAACAGAATAATACGAAAAACGGTTAGGATCGCACACATAAAATCATATGGTACATGAATGGACAGAACAGACAAGGTTATACGCAAGCGGTACAAATCCATGGCGCTACAAGGGACAAGTTCGCACAACGGAACGCCGGGCCGGGTCATGTCAGAACGTTAATTATCGGCCTTTCAGGCTTTGTCGAGTCCTGAACGGACCTTGATGAGAGCAAGGGCCAAGGCAACAGACCGGAACGGTCCCGTTACAAGTCTGCTGCTGTGTTAGTTTGAAGTGTTTCATGCGCGTGCAACTGTAATACACCTCATTCGAGTCTATTTTGAGCAATAAAATCCCCATGCGTTGACTAGAAGCACATGGTATTCTGCACATAATCGCTTATACAGCTTAAAATTCATTTAATTTTTCAGAAATATGTTGCACATATTCAGAAATGACTTATCTAAGAGTTGTGCAGATGCGATATCTGATATACGGAGGTATTGACTACAATTTAGTATAAGGTGCATTTTTGAGCCGGATATATACAGGATTACGACATTTGTCTCAGTTATGGACGATATATAATTTAGATGATGTGGTGCCTTCATTTTCAAATATCAACATAAAACATTAATAATGTTGAATCTAAATTATACATGCGCGTATGGGGTAGGACGACTACATCGTTAAGACTACGACACCACTTCAGCAACATCTATATAGCCCTTTGTGAAGCTTCAACCTAAGCACCACCATTCACTTTATGTTCTTCCATGCGCCGAAGACGCGCGGAAAATTTTGGGAAATTTGGTAAAAAAAATAGTTCAAATTAGCAATAAAAACGGTGAAAAGTTTAAAAGAAATAGTGGAAGATTGGGCAAAATTCGGGAAAATTATGAGTTCGAAAAAATTTCAAAAATTTACCCCCCCTGACTTATGCGCGACTAAACTTAAAATGACCCCGGCAACCATCCTACTTTGTATTTTTGGATAAAATTTGTTACGGAACGCTTTTTGGCGATTGGAATTCGACGTAAAGCTGTTCGCGAACACAGCCCTCGCGATTTTAATCTATCCATTTTGTGTTCGCAAAAATTGAAGTAAAATTACCCGAATGTTTGAGAACGAAAATTTGTCGATTTGATTGTGACGTCACTTTTCCATTAAATTTGTTCGCGAACACTGTATAATCAAAATTTAAATGATAATACATTAGGGAACAGAATTTCTGCAAACTGAAATCGCCAAAATTCTGTTCCATAATTTCTGGCACTTAATTTGATTTTGCCAATTTTCGGTTAGCGAAAAACCGAATGAAATTAAGCCTGTTTCCCGTAACAACGGTTTGCGATTCGATATCGGTAATGACAGAATAGGATGGTTGGCGGGGTCACCTTAAGTTTACTCGCGCATTACCCCCATCCCGCCGCAGCTATCGCCGCACCACCAAATCCGGATAGCCTAGGACATAAATATAGATTAAGGACAACAGCATGGCAGCAATTTTCCTGCAGCATCCAGGCTTTACATCTCTAAGTCGCATACTTATGTTTTCTCCTTTGTGTATAACACCGACTCTAATATCAATGGCTCTAAAACATATCAGAAACCGTGAGCGACAATTCGATTGATGGCCTGCTAGCACCAATAGGTGGAAATCCGACATGAACCATACATATGTATTAAACAATATATTCGATATGCACGTTACCTCATAATAATTTTAGAAGCGTGCAATGAATTATTTGGAGATTTAGGTTTTGAAATATAGATTATAAATGGCAAAACATATTGCCAGAAATACATGATTAATACGCTAAGCAGTAAAAATTCAGTGTTAGATTGTATGTATTGCTGCTTTACACGTTTTGACGGCGCTTACTAAAGGTAGGTGTGGGCTTGGCTATGTCAGTAGAAATTTTTATGTGTATCACCTGTTTAATGTCCGGTGACATTAGAGCTAATGAAAAAAATCGAGAAAATGCACATCCTAATAGGGCTTCAAAACTGTTCACTTCAGATTTGGCGACTGAAGTCTATATTTGTACTGAATCTAATGTTATTATTTATGCGCTGGAGCTTTGAATACGAAATTGCCATAGCTTACCAAACATGTGGCTCCAAGCGGGAAACAAGATTATTTAAGCAGCGTTTGGCGACTCAAAAATAATCCGTAGTTTAAGTTGCAGCCATTACCTAATAGAAGAAAATAACGTGTGTACTGCTAGCGGTTCGACCAGCTTTAAGGCACAGTTCTTTTTACGACTACGTTTGGAACGGGCTAGACTAGATTAGACTGGACCGGCTAGCCCAACTATTGCCCTGTGGCTCTAAGTAAAAAAGCAAATACGAGTAACCTGTTTCCTTCGGGACCATCACGACATGCCAACAATGTTGCTTGAAGTTGCGGAGTAAATTTCATATCCTCAAAACATTTCTTTGTCGCTGCTGCAGGGTCCTTGGTTTTCTCTAACGTCTTCTCCATACAAAATATAAATGGCATGTAAGCTTTTGGCTTGCGATTCAGATGTTCCATGGCGCAAAGGTGCAATCGATTCACCTGACATTCTACAGGACCATGCTGACACTGAATCACCCATGTGCCGTTCGGCAGTCGATTTTGTTGCGCATTTCCGTACGGCACCATGTCGATAGCGACAATGTCCTGAAAGTCACTTATGCAGTTATTCAGCAAGACGAATTTTTGAATCTAACATGATAGTTTGGCATATCAGAAAATGTCGACAGAGTTGAGATTTGAGCCTACGACCTTATGCTTAACGCGCCCCTGCTATAACCACTGAACTAGTTAGCCGAGATTTCTTTAATCCCATGATATAACCCGTATATACTACGCTGAGACTTATATTACCGAGACGACTGTCGTAAAATTACTTTTCGTTCTTGTAAATGAACAGGCCAGCATTGTCAGTTTCAAACAACATGTGACCTGCGGCCATGTATATTGCGAACATTTGGCCAAACCCAGCTCAACTTATGCGTGGCATCTTTCTTTTCAGTATGCAACATTATTGGTGTTATTTTAAAGAAGGTAATCATAATGAATTTTCGCAAACAATTTTGTCAATATATATCGAAAATGCCACAAATTGGTAAAGTACAGTATAGCTTGCAGTGTAGTGGCATGTGATTACAGTGAGTACGATTAGTTAAAATAGCGAAAATTTTGCTAACGTTCCTAAAATTATTCCAAAATTACTAAAACTTTCTTCGGCGCTGCAGGTTGAGGGGTTAAAACAGCTTAGAGGTTCAGAGGGTGTCCAATATTTAGGGGTAAATCCCAACCCCGATCCTCCTATATGGACACATATCGACAGGGGCGTCGCAAAGGGGGAGGGGGTTGTGGGCACCCGCTCCCTCACTTGTTACTGACTGCGCACAAATTTGACTCACTGTTAAGTATCGAAAAACTGACGTTAGTGTGTCACCGATGAACTGCTGACAATCCGGACACAATGTTTCGTAAAAAAGCGTAACTTTGATTTTATGATTCCAAACGGTAGCGTTGTATTTTTGGCAATATTTGCCGGTTCCACAAAGTTGCATTAGTTCTGGACTGTCACACCAGTAGTCGCTGGGAATATCACATGTTGCCTTTTCTGTTTCGCCAAGCTGACATATGAAGTATAGGAGAGTCATTATAATCAGGCTATTCATTTGTTTGTTGAACATTTTTCTCTCTATATAAAGCTTAAATTTATCTGAAAGAGAATAATAATCAATAATTCGCAAACAGAAACACTATATGCTTTGCAGGTACCGTTGTGTAAATGCATTAATTAGGGAGACGTTGCGATGTCTCGGATGGTGGTGCGGCGCCCCGTGGGAGGGGTGGTGATGCGTGGGAGGGAGGTTCAGCGCGAAAGCCTAAGAATCCCTACACCGTGAAAGCCAGGATCTGCCACTGCCTAAAAGTTTACTGAATTTTTATTAGGCGGCAAAGAGGTTTATTAGGTTTTTAGGTTTTATTAGGTTTTTTTGCCCCACTCGGCTTAACAGTATTGGGCTCGCCTCCGTTCGGCTCTTTCGATAACAAGCTAGAATCGGCTCTCAGGCCCCAACAATAAAGGGGGCTGCGGCGCTGCGGGAGGGGGGCGGCGGTGCCTCGGGTGGCGGTCGGTGTGGCGCATGTTGATGGCGCCTCGGAGCGAGCGGCACAGCGAGTTGCAGGGATGGTGGCGCCTCAGGGGGGGTGGGGTGTGGAAGGGAGCTGTGGCACCTCAGAGAAAGAGCTACGGCACCTCGGGGGAGGATGGGGCTTGGGAGGAAGTACGGCGTAAAATACTCGCGAATGTTACTAGTCGACAGCACGGTTTTCGTCAGCTATGCTACAGCGTTACAGGGAGCTTTAATTAATGTTATAAGATTACACACTGTACGACTGCATCATATCGTCATCATGATTCATATTCATCAATCGTTGATTTTAGATGTTACGTTTGGTTGGCTAAGGTTAGCTAAAGGGGTCGACCTATTGAGTTTATGCAAACGAAGCCGGATTTCGGATTTTCTGAGGCTTGTTGTGTTGAAAGGATTTCTTGTCTCTTCTATTTTCATGAGTGACAACTGGAACTGCGTTATAGAGAGTACTATCGTCAACTTCATCGTTCATAGGCTGCAAATTAGGTTTTGTGTGGAAAGCTCGGATGGCCGTGTATTATCAACAACATTCGATCACTGTATATTCGTGAGCGTCGTTGCCACATACCACTTTACTCAGTGTCTCCAGACATTCGTCGGTGATATTCATAGTATCGTCGCAGCCCTTCCGTTCCACGAGGTCCGAAACGGCGAAGCTCAGTGTCGACACCTGCCCCTATAAAGGCCCCCATCATCGACATCATTAAAGTGTAGCAATCGTAGCTGTACTGCTCATCACCGTGACGTTTCAATTCGCAATATAATCGCACTCATAGATCATCAAATAAACATCACGACCATCCAATCGATCTGGACACGTCGTCACCGTTCGGTGAGCTTTTTCATTGTTCGAATTTTGTGTAATACGCCGTACCTTTTTGCTACAGGAAGTAGCACAGTGGGAGTGGTCGCGGCGCCTCGTGAGAATGGCGGCGCCTCAGTTGATGTGTCCGTTTCCTTAGGGGGTGTGCCACACCTCTTCGGGAGGGCTACTGCTCTTCGACGGGATGTAGCGCCTGATGTTTGGAAGGACCGTTTGCGGGCGCCCATGGAGGCTGGGTGTGCGGCGCCTGGATGGCGATGCGACGCGTCGGACGACGTGCGGTGCGGCGCCGATGGAGGGGCTGCAGAGCCCTGGGGAGGTGGCGGGACGGCGCCTAGGGGCACGGGAAGTGCCGGCGGCGCATCGCGAGGATGGTGGCGGGTCGGAGAGCGTCTGGCTCCTTTGGTGTGTGCCTCTTATTTTCAGGGGCTGCTGCGTCTTGGAAAAATGCGGCGCCTGAGGGGTGAGGGCGTTTGCAAAGCCCGGGGGATAAAGCGCATCAGTGTGAAGGGGGAGTTGTGCGACCCCTTGTAGGAGGGGTTGGTGCTGCGCCCCGCGACAACGTGCAGCGCAGAACCCTAAGAACCCCACAACGGTGAAATCCAGGTTCCGCCACTGCCTAAAAGTTTACTGAATATTTATTAATGTGGCACAGAGTCATGTTTTTCGAGTTCTTGCTCGACTCAGCTTGTAGTGAACAGTATACGGCTCGACTATGTTCGTCTCTTCCGAAAGCAAGCCAGAATCAGGTCTCAACCTCCTAACAATAAAAATTTGAGACTCCCTAATATTTAGGCAGACTTTGTGCATTTTGCACTTTCTTTTGGCAGACTAATGTGCTGTGACATGACATCATTTGTTATAATAATGTTTGTTGTTTTAGAAAAGTTTTTAACCAAGATTTTCAAGATACACTAGACTCCACTCTTTCAAACACATCTTGGACTTCAAGTACCATCTCTAGAGCTGTACCAAACATAGAACCCAAATTTTCAATTGTTTTGAAGCTTTATTATTATTTTTAACACGAAAATTTAACCTTGTAAGGATCTGAACTGTATTTCCTGACCATGTAAAAGAAATAATACAAGGTAACAATGCTACGATGTAATATGTAAACCGCATTATTAATGTAAGATTTTGGAACAAGGTTTAACAGTTTAAGCTAATGTTCACTACGCGTTTATAAATGCATTTTAATGCAAATGCTGCTGTCACGCCAGGTTTTTTCAAAACTCTAACCGTCAGAGTAGCCACAAAAACATATGATGACGGTAATTCTATCGTAGATGCACACCTAATCAAACGAAAATACAAGCTAAATATTACTATTGCAAATTCAACTATTTCTTTAAATACATAATTTATAAATTGAAATGTCTTAATATGAAAATCTTAAGCAGAAAGATAAATTTGCCTCAGCTATTTTTAACCAATCTGTACAAAGTGTCTTAAGAATCATAGTTCAGTTTTTTTCAGATTTTATATGCAACATAACTATCTGTACTTGCAACATAATTCATGAGGCATATACAATGGCCCTGTATATGGTAAATCTGATGTTAAATATTGCCATGTTTAAATTCTTTAAACTCCTGAACACACAGATAATGCATAACCTCCGTCGTTTATATACTTGATTATGCTACAACATAATACAAGACCATAAACACCTCTGAAATTTTGGCAATCGGCATATGTTTTTGTGGCTATTGTAACGGTTAGAGCTTTGAAAGAACCTTGCGTAACAGCAGCGTTTGCATTATAATACATTGATAAACGCGTTGTGAACATTAGCTTAAACTGTTCAAACCTTGCTCCAAAATCTTACATTAATAAACATGCGTTTTACATATTACATCGTAGCAGTTACCGTGTTATTCAATACACATACTGTATATGAAATGCAGATAATCCTGTGCTAGATATTCATATCTAAGAAGCACATATTTAGTGGTGTTTGATTTGTGCATACCAAATCATGTTGGTAAGCTATTATAAACTTCTAGTAAACATCAATAGTACAAGTCGCTTGAAAAAAGGAAAACTATAATATTTTATTTAATATCTGCATGAACCTAGGGTATACACCCAACTGTAATACATTTAAGTTACCACAATTTGAATATATGTGTGGCTTCTCCGTAAACTGTACCTATAGCTTTACAAATAATGTATTAATTGCTGGGATTGCCAAGCACGTATGCAATTACAACCGTTAGTTATCAGGTGTTTGCAGTTGTTAGGCGATTTGATTTACCTGATGTATATATTATTTAAATTGATTTTTCAAATAAAAATATTTTTCGATAAGATAATCTGGTTCTAGATTAATGCAATAATGCCAAGGGGTTATTGCAGCAGCGACTGCGGCTCAAATAGGTGGATATCCGTAATTTTTGTTGTCATAATTTGCGTTTAAAGTATTTGCGCATAAGGGCCAGATATATAACTTGTCTTTATATCTCCGTTTCGATAGCAGGGTTTAAGAACCCTACTTTTAAGCTAAACTATGGTCAATTATTGTTGTTTTATGGGTAGTAACACAACTTTTCAGTGGTGTGATGAAAAATTTCACAGCTGATGACTTGTGGATTATTGTTCCAGCACGCATCATATCTAACCCCCTGTAACTGAGTAATAGAACAAAAACAATCATTTTTGTGTCAAAATCAGGAAGGTATTGATCTTGTTACTAAAATTTGGGACTGTCTTTCGGTATTTGGTTTAAATCTTGACAGTCTGTATACTTTTAGTCTGTATACTGTATCAGGATTATTTTATCAACATCGTGGAATATACACAATCGATAGACGAAACCATTAATATTTTACTTTTATTATTTGTGGATTTAGAACATTTGGCTATCTTTAGTTCAAGATGCACTGTACATCTGTCGCTTATGAAACAGGCGGAAAACTGTTGATTTCATCCCAATTGCAGATTTGTATACAAAATAAGGTGTAAAAGTATGTGCCGTAGTTTCAATTAACGTAAATATTTGCAAGCAATTATACCAATTAAATAATATCTTTGTAATGAACAGTCCGATTTGTGTCATCAATAGATTTGTACCAGAAGCTCGATAAAAGGTCTAACTATGAGTGATTATGCATTAAACTAGTTGATTGGGTATCTCGACGACCCCAGTGAGCGTTTAATTTTATGCCGATACATTTATTTTTTTATATATATAATATTTATTTTTATATTTATATTTATTTTTTTAATATATAATATTCCCATTGTTATGTGCTCTTTATAATACGAATTTGTGGATACTCAACCTGTAAGGAATGTCATTAAATTTCTTGTGTTTCAAGCATTCGTCTTTCATGACTGTAACGTGTTATTGTGGAACTAAATATCTACACAAAAAGCGGCTTGTCATGCACATTCATGAGGTTAATGATTTATATTTTTTCACTCATCATACTTGTAGTTTAGTATTGAAAAAGCATAATCGGGTGTTCTTTTGTAATAGTCAGTTCACGATCTTAAAGGTTATGACCCTGCAACTAATACAAATCACGCTTTACTTTATGCAAGCGGTTACCATTAGGAACCTTGTAGGTTAGCATTGAAAAAGCATAATCGGGTGTTATTTTGTAATAGTCAGTTTACGATCTTAAAGCCTATGCCCTGCAACTAATACAAATCACGCTTTATTTTATGCAAGCGGTTACCATTAGGAATGCAAGAACGCGGATGCACTGCGTATAGTCACAATATCGCGAGTGCGACACAGTAAATAAGAAAACGACAAACTTTTAACAAAAATTAACAACAAAACGGCGAAGCACAGTGAACACAATTTCATAAACTCCAAGTAAAAATTAATATGATGTCAAAGTGGAAAACTCAATAGATAAATATTTTTGGCGATTTCCGTTCTATTACCTTGTTCGGGTTACAACGCAGTTATAACCTTCATAACTATTGATACTTTCAACGTCAGTCCTTTTTCCAATCTTTAAAAATACTATTCATTTTATTACACTTTGTGTTTCAAAAGTCATTTAAGTCGTACCGTTTTCACGCACAACCGATTTGTTATATTTTATATACTTTGGTAACTGTCGAAATAACGGCCGAGCTTACACCCCATCTTGGCTCTTAAATCTTTAACGTCTGTAGTTGTTCTACAACAACTAATTATGTTTCAAAGCATTGTACTAACTGAATTTGTCGTGCGCGGCGCGGTTGTACACGAGCTGTTTTTGGTTCGCTTTGCGATGACCCTTAATCCTTCCCGGCAAAAAGACACATCTACTACAACGTAAATTAACAACGCACGCGAAGCATTGGCTAACGTACAAGGCTGGTACCCAAACAGTGCCGGCTCAATCCATCGCTGCGGTAAATTTTGTTCAACATGAAATGCATCCCGGAAAGGGTTAATCATTCCAGCTATCGGGACGAAATTGCTCTTTGGCTAGTAAACATGACTTTTACTTGAGAATTTCGCGTTCGATACTTCGCATCGACCAATAATTGTTAATCTGTACTCGAAATACAAATTCACGACATAATGGGCTAATCAAAATACCACATATTGTCAAAATTTACCACATTTAGTTTCGTTTTCCCTAATGTTATGTTAAAATTTTAAGACAAAAACCAGCTCAGTGCAAAATTTCTCCTTTCAATATATTTTCGTTCTTTCTAGGAATCGATCATAATTTGCATTAATTCGGTCTGGAGATATACCACTCCTAAATTTTGCTTAAGATATCTGCAGTAAATAAACAATATAATTTGTTCCTCAACTATTCTACACGAGTATTTTACACTGAGAAAACGAAGACAATAGCAAGCTGTCGCCGCTTTCTAAAAATACTGTTCCAAAGTGATACTATAAAATATAGATATATTTTTAATAAATATGTAATTGTAAAATTTTATTTCGCTATTTCAATGTAATATTGTAGAATAAACATAATAGTTTTTACAAATCATTGTAAAAGCAAACTCGTATCAAGAGAGCAAACTAACTATTACAATAATGAAACTTCAGAAAGTGTTTATATACATTAATGCATTTATGTTGACGACATAAAGCGAAGCCATATTTGATGTTATCTTGATTTCACTTTTTAGTTTTTTCACCAATATTTTTCATCAAACGAATCTAATGCTGCTAATATAACATTCTTTGCGATTTATTTAATTATCTGCAGCATCCGTTTTGTTAAATACCAATTTATTTAAAACATCAAGGTCATAAACTTGAATTTAGTACGACTGTCACATTTGCATTTCGTTGTATAATCGGCGTCTTTGTTTCTTATCTGAAAGGTACGCAATATCTGTTTATGCTGAAATGCTCGGTGTTGGTTTTTGGTGTCGTAGTCTATACCCTAAACGCCTAGGTCTGCGAATTCCCAACTACAGTGGAAATCAACTTCAATTATATACTGTCACATAAAAACAAAAACAAAGAAACAAAACAGAGTTACTACATCTGAATGCCTAGCTATGTAATATCAAACCAAGTATAATTTTAATCGCCCCAATAAAGCGTAGTATAAATTCATTTGGACGTTCGGTGTCACACCTACAGCTAAGAAATAGCTAAAAGTAGTGAAAGACTCAACTAGAGGATTATATCACCGTTGCCAGATAATACAACGTGTTATCCTTCTTGTTTTACAATAATTTAGACTTACGGTTTAGATTTGGTACAAAAATAGCATTTTGTCGAATTTGTGCATTAAAAATCCAACTGCAGTTGGGAATATATACTTATTTTTCGCTGTTGATAGCCATTTTCTGTAGAAAAATGTTCTGTGTTCTGAAATCACGTATAATCTAACATTGTTCATTTTTGTCAAAGAACGGAGCTAAAATGGCTGAGAAGAAACGAGCTGGAAATTGCGCTGCATATGTTTAAAATAGAAAGAACCAAACAATATCATGTTAAATGATTCTGAAATTCTGCAATGTTTAAAAAGAAATCGAATGTGAAAATGTCTAATGTCTGAACGGAAATGAACCAGGGAATCATTTAGTCTCAAAAGAAATTAGCTGCAAAATTTGAGCCTATATACCTATCAAGAAAAATATACCAAGCAATCCATTAAGACATGAACTGAAAAATTGGCACTCTCTGGAAAGAAATTAAAATAAAAAATCTGCTATGCCGACAAAAAACTTGGTAGCACCAATAATTTAATCTTTTTCCTATATAATACATATCAAGACTTGTCTGAACTTTGCCTTTTAAACTTAATACCAGACGCCGATAGGCTAATTCCCACCTGCAATGAATATTGTACTTTAATGACACATGCAAAAAAGAAATAAAAGCAAAATCAAAAAAGAATTACAGATCTTATCGTATAGTCATGTATTAAAATGTTCAAATTATTAACAACCACAACATATAATTCAGAAAAGAATACAAATTCCTTTGTTTGGGCTATCGACGCCGCAATCTGTAGCTAGGACACAGCCAAAAGTAGTAAAAGGCACAACTAGATTCGATTACGAACTTTCGATTCCAACATTACACTTTCCAATGGTTTTCAAGCATAGGATGACACAGTAACTAGTGAATAGTATGAGTTCAACGCTTGCACCTACTGGCTCGAAGCAGCGAAATGTATTCTTTTGTTTTCTATTTTTATATAAAAGCTAAATAGCTAAATGCGTATTAATGTTGGCAGTATAAATATTTGAAATCTTGCGAAGAATACATTCAAGATATTTCTCCCACTTATGGCTCGGAAATGATAATATTATGAACTGCTTTGATAAGCTCAATTTAATTGTTTCAGATTTACCATTAACGAATTGTGGTTTGCAGAGATATTTCTAAAACACACAGTTATGACTAGCCGTATTGGTGTTTATTCACATAAAATCGGCGTTGTATATGCCATGCAGGAAGTCAACAGCAGCTCACGGTTCTGAGCCAGGAGAAGTACACTACAGACTAATCTCTTCTCTGTGGAAAATAATGAATAAAATATTTGTGGAGTGACAAACCTCGAACAAAAAGTATTAATATGCAGTTCAATGTATGACGTGAACCATAGCGTATGTTACGTACATTTCAACTTAATTCTTTTGAATTACAGAACTATTTCTCTACTACTGCGGTTGTTCCAAAATTCCGCATAACACACCACCATAAGCAATAAAATTGGAATTGTGACATTGTTTTTGCGTTCGTAATTTGATTTTCATGGATAAATTATATTGTCTGAAATATTTACAGTGTTTTCATTTTTGCAACCCTTCAGGCTATAGGTTAAAAAGTCATTTTGACAGTGACGGCTGTCGTTAAAATATATTGATCATGGGTCGACTCTAATATTCTCATTCTTTACCAGGAAAGCGCATCACATGTGTTAATCACACTGTTTGACAAGATAATGTGAACAAATATATAGAGATTATAGCATAAATATCATCTTTACTATATAACTCAATATTCTATACACGTAATGCGATCATGGTTAAGCTTTGGCGTTCGAAAAAATTACGTATGTACTAGCGTGGGATAATATATACCCCATCCACAAAATATTGATATTATTGAAAAAGTATGCAAAATTTGTGCAAATAACCCAATATACATTCAATTATCGTAAGAAGTCTTTTAGTTTTGCTCTTCCATTTTGGTCACTAATTCATTCCAAGCTGTGTCAACACTAGATTAAGCTGTTTTCAACCGTGTGATCGATCATTGGAAGCTGTTGTTTTATTTCAATTGCCGCAGCGATATTTTGATCGTGTATTAATGCTACAATACACGTTATAACACAGTTAGTGCTAACAAACACAAATTAACTGTAAGGTCACCAACACTGGCGTGGGTAACATACACCCGAAGATGCGACGATAACCAACATTATCTGATAATGGTAAGGAGCAAAACTCTTTACACGTAACCACATGCGTGCAACTACTACCCGTAGAATACTTGGTATGTCAACATGCGCGCACGAAGGGTCAAATTTTTGACACTAAAATATATGTGCTGGGGTATAAATTACCCCATGCCAGTACTTAAGGGCTTGTATATGGCGATCGCCTAGTTATGCATTATAATTAGTGCAACGATGTTTGAGAAACAATGATCACCCCATAAACTGTGCGTTAGTAAATATGAAATGGTAAGCAAATTTTTTGTAAAGCAGAAACTAACGAAAATATATAAATCTGACAAATATTTTGTAACATAATAACCCAAGCAGCAAATAAACAATAAATGTTAGTAAATTGGGTGTAACAGTATGCAGACAGTGGTAAGTTTTGCCTGACATCATCGATAACTAGCTTGTGTGTAATATAGAAAATAAAAATTGGCTGACGTTTCTAAGAGAACATGATTGTTGCCTTTGTTACCAAAAAGTGGTCACAGCAGCTTTTAGGATCCGCCGTTTATGCCGATCATAAAATAACAGTGCCAAAGCTAAGGAGGCCTAGGAAATAAAGCACTCAGAATATCTTGTTGTAACCTAAAACTTGACTTTGTATTGCAGCATTTCCAGTTATTGTA
>JASANE010003965.1:0-91380 GCA_030248225.1 Trileptium ribeirensis
TTAGTTTGGGTCGTTCGACTGGACGCCCGTCGGAGGACATCTTGATGCACCCGCGTTGAGTCCGTCACACTTTTGCATGGCCTTTGACAACCCTCCTCTGTCGAGTTCCGTTTTGGGCGCCTCGAGCGATTGCACAGAAGGTATTAAACTGTAGGCACCAAAGTCGAAGTCATTGTGATTCCCCGTGGTCATAGGTAAGGCAAACTAAAATGGACCCTTCTCGTCCATGTTTTACATGATGTGTTGCTCTTGAGTTAGGGTAGTTGAATTTTTCCTGAGTTGACCACGGTAAAATTTCCCCGACTAGTTATAAAGACAGGCTTACTTGTTCATGTTTCTGGTTTACAAACTTATAGATTAGTGGACCGTTCGATGCTCATGCCGCTGCTTGAGCTCGGACTGACGTTGCAGATAGGGACAGAGGACTAGCCTCTGTCGGGCTTTAGGAAGCCCCAAAATTTCAATTGTCAGTTGAGTTAAGAAATTTGGGGAAGGTAAAAGACTAAACAAATTCTAAGTGAATCCAGCTTGAGCTTAAGGTTTTTGCACTCCGTAAGGAACAACACTTGTACGTTGTTTGAAAGCTGGCGTCTTGTTTTATCTCTGACATGTGCTATCAGGCGACGTGTTTATTACTAAAAGTTATTCGAAACTGGTATAGCGATTAGTTCCGAACGCCCGAGACCCCGCCAGCCCCGTGACACTCCCGACCAAGTACTGGTAAAAGACACTGCTACGGAAAGCCTACTGCGAAACTGCCCCGACCAGGCTATTAAGTTACCATATCTCATTGTGACAAGGCACGGTGGTTGTTTCCGCCCTGGGTCCCCTATTGGGCCGGTTGACCTTCGGCCGGCGCTCCCTAGGCCGTAGGTGCCTGTTCAAGGCCATCCTCCCTTTTAAGTCCGCGCCGTCCTCGTTTTGCCCCCCCGGTGTGCACCCGTTCTTCGGCCCCCATTTTTACATTTTATCCCTGGTTGCCCGTTAGGCTATGTACTATGTATGCCCTTGCCTCGATTTTTGTCGTTTCCCTCTCTCCTTTTTCATTTTCCCTTGCTAAGATTCGATCCTGCACGGAGGATTCAAGTCCGCTGCAGGTCTGTCAGTATTAACCACTCGACTATCGAGTTCTGAGGAAATTCATTAAAATTTTAGTGATAACTCAACTGCACAATTTCGATAGTGCAGTTGAGACACTGTACAATTTCGATGTGTACAGTGTAATAAGGCAATAGGATAAGCGATAGAGAGGGGACGGCAAGACAAAGAAAAAGCAACAAGGGAGACGAAAGAAAACAAAGAAACAAAGCAAGAAACAGGAAAGAAAGGCACCAACCGAAACAACCCCAAAGCAAACAACACCAACCCACCCCAGGCGAAACGAGTCCCAGTTGTGGGACGGGCACGAAAATACGTTAAAACAGTTAAAAGTGCGGCCTCGGTCGCCTAGGAAATCGCTAGGGATAACAACTGCTTGTGCCTCTCGTCCATGTAGGCGGTCGGAATAGTAGCCAGGACCGTCTCCGACATAACATAGTTCAAGGGATACTCCGCCACCAAAATCGGCCGCGTCACCACCGGCATACCGGTTATAGACTATTAGGACTCAGGATAGTCGAACTCCCGGCTGGACTATTCAAGTTGTTGAGACAACGGCAAATGCAGGATTAACAAAGAACCTGGCCTCAGGATGGAATGAAAGGAGTGACTTGTTAGAGACGCTAGGCAGCATCTGCAGGACAGGTAATGCACGCGGACAGCATTTTGACATCTGACCGCGATGTAGGCGACTCGTCGGTTGAACCAAAATTAGTAGCCTGTGCTCGTTGACGATTGTAAATAATCGATTGCTCTGACAATGTAATGATGTGTACCATACTTGATTTCCTTTTTCTTATCCAGCGATCGAGTTTTATTTTGTACGGTAGACCTATGCATTCCCCGTACCCGGACTCGTGCCCTGTCACCGCCCCTCCCCCGCCTAGTTCTCGAATTACGTGCACCGCCGCGCGCTATTAAGAGCGAATTTCGAAGCACGCCAGAACGCATAACCCGAGCGACAGCTGACTTAGTTAACGTTCGATGTGGAACGCCTCGGGTATAGATTCTGGTCCGGTACTACCGGGAACGACTTCGCTTGCGCCACCCCTTTCTCCTTCGCACTGCTGGACAAGGGGACAGATGTTCGGACGGGCAGATTAGTACTACCGTAGTTTGTATTTATGTGCGTATCTAACTGAATGCCCTTTGTTAACCGACACTGTACATGACTTTGAATAAACTCTTGAAAATTACGTGGCGTGTCCCGTGTTATTGGATTCTTAGCGTGATAAGGACGTCCAATTGGACAGGCCGACCCTTCGTGCCACGGCTTGCGGACGCAAATACCCCAAGCCCTGACACGAGCGGTCCGCCACCAAGACTGAACTGTTTGTGTAATGGTACTACGGCGAGAATGGTCCACCAAATTACTTAGCAAATTTACTGACTTAATAGTCACGCTCACACGAAAGATAAAATTTACTAGGGAAACCTTATCACTAGATATTAACACAATCAGATTAATAAGATGTGAACTAAGTAATCCGACGTTAAACTCTCGGGGACTGTCGGAACCCTGTGGGGGCCACATGGCTACAACGAAGAAAGTGTTCGACCAGGAATAAACTCCGTGGAACTCAAAATTTACCTAGGAAACCTAAAATATCACGCGTTTTCACTTTAAATCTCGCTAGACAAAACAACTTCCATTAGACTAGGACAGGGAATATTGGTTTGACATTATGACCTGTGAGCAGGTTTCGGTGTCAACCTCCCTGGGGGACCTCAGTGATCATACCAGGATACTAGACACGTGCGCAACCAATCGGGCGGGGTCCGAACACACCCCGTGAAGCGCGCCTGCGGCCTGCTAAGCTCCGTAACTTCTTGGGTCTGACCAAGGAAAGTGGCGAAAATAGAAACTTAGGGTCCGCCCTTGAGGTTATGATAGCCGGGGTCGTATGGGCATGGTGTTAGGAAGTTGCGCCATGCAGCTGCGTCACCGTTATTACATCGTTGGGGGCCACGCCGTGAGGCGTCTATTCTATTTCGGCGATCGCAACCATGGTAACCGCTTGTGGGACTACTAGGAAACTTCTTCAAATGGCATATATATCGGTTAAGGCTTTAGTTTTGCTTGGACCTCTCGCAATCAGGATTGATCACGGAATTTGATTTGTAGCCTAAGTTGTGTATGTACTTGTGTGTTAGAATCTTTGTACGCATCGCTCTATTTTGTGCCCTTGCATATATATATTATCGGGATTCTCAAGGGAAGTGCTACACCGCCTGGCAGTCCGCGACCCCATCAGGTGCACGAACCCTCATGTACGCCAAATCGACGGGCACTATTTCAGGTCTCAATCGTTTGTATTGCGTTTAACTAAATTTAACTAGCTCATTAACTGACATCAATATATATATATTACTTCGTCTGCGATTATTGTCGTGCTAATTGCTCTGGCTATATATCGACATTGGATTCTATTTGAATTTGACCTGGTCGCCGCGTCGCCTGCCTCACGGACAATTGCGTTTTTGGATCGTGACGGACTTGACGGTCATCGAGGACTTTGGCATAGCGGACCATTCATCTAACGATTCTTTTCGGGTGTAATTATTGACTGACTGATATTACCTGCGTCCGCTTTGGTTATATTTCAACGCCGTCGCTGCGTCAACGAGTTGGACAGCTGCCTGGACCTTATAATACGGGTGCCGTACGTCGATTTTCGTTTCGGACATTTGACGGGGTATCGCGAATTCTTGCGCTGTGAACGTTTCGGATCCGGACAATCGGTGATTGCTTCTTGGGACTGACTCTTTTCGAGGCTGTATTCGAAGAACCATTTGTTGGACGCTCTCTGGACACTGTAAATATCATTTCTTTGTTTTCTCTATTTTCTATGGTACCTTTTGTTTAACTTTACTGTGTATATTATTGCTTTTGACTTAGTGGTATAGTATTCGTAACCGTTTTAGCCGTCTTTTGGTACACTTGCGTCTCGTAGGGACAGTTGTTTTTGTCAACCTGTTGCAGGAAGTAAATTGTGAAACATTGTCGACTAGGATTGTTGGGTTTCGTTGATAATAAGTGTGCGTTTTGCTTACTCTAGTTGGGACAAAGTTTTTGCTGACCTGAAGACTTGGTAACACAACCGGTACGTACATTTGACTGCTCGCAAAGAGTTTGTTAAAACGCCTAAATAGCAATCGATCCAAGAGACTAGCACCGCCAACTAGCCCTCGAACCATTTGCGATTTGACGAGTTCTCAATCCTTTGCGTACCTCAAATTCCAGCATCATTATTGTGCCCATGGATTCTCACGTCAATCAAGACGGAGACTTGGGAGATGCCGACTTTTTCGGCTTGACTGACGGACACATGGAGGATGACTTACGTGCCAGGCCGCGACGGGCCGCTGGCACCGGTGAGCGACCGCTCACTCCGCCGCCCCGACCGCCTGGACAATCGCGGCGAGGAGAATCCTCCGAGTCGCCTGGACTGGACACAACTACTGCTAACGCTATTCTGCACCATCTGACTACCCAACCGGCTGGTCCTCCTATGATCCCACTGAGAGATATGCCGACTTTTGATGGGAAACCGGGAGGCCAGGACTTTGAGGACTGGGTTCGAATGTACAATCGCCTCGCCAACGCCAATGGTTGGGACGATCGTCGGAAATTAATTTGCGTGCCAGCCCTCTTGCGTGGACCGGCAAGGGAGGCCTTCGAGGGCCTTCCACCGGGAAAGCGCCAAAGTTTTCTAGGACTAGTTGCCAACTTACGCTTTTTATTCTCGTCATCCCGCCGTCCTGAGAAATCATTATCAGGATTGTGTACCAGACAACAAGGAGCTAATGAGCCCGTAGCAATGTATGGTTTGGAGTTGCAGAAGTTGTGTGATCGTGCTTTTCCCGACATGGAAGATGAGCAACGGGACACCATGCTTCGCATGTTTTTCCAAAGAGGCTTACGACCTGAGGTGCGTAGGCAGGTTCTCAACCAGATTCATGAGTGTGA
This sequence comes from Trileptium ribeirensis, assembly GCA_030248225.1. Lineage (NCBI taxonomy): Eukaryota > Metazoa > Nematoda > Enoplea > Enoplida > Thoracostomopsidae > Trileptium > Trileptium ribeirensis. The sequence goes on from JASANE010003965.1 coordinate 5,069, forward strand.
GACATTTCGGGATACAGTGGGAGTTGCCAAGCGATACGAAGATGCTAGCGCTGCCTGCCCCGAACCAGACGCGCCTGCCGCTAGTAAGCCTCGTGCTAAAACGGTAAACTCTTTACTCGAGGAAGGAGGTGAAGGCCTGATCACACAGCTTCAAAACATGATGGAGGAGCACCGCAAAGCAAATAATAACAACAGCGACACCATAAGTCGGTTGCTGGATGTGATTGATAAAAGGGTCGAGAACACGCGCCAGCTTAACGCTCTCGCGCCGCCGTTTGTGCCCGGCTCACCCGCTGCGCCACCGTGCTTACCGATGCCGCAGATTACCTGCTATCGCTGCGTAGAACTAGGGCATGTCATGCGCGAATGCCCGTATAACGCGCGCTATCCGCCTGCCGCCGTGAATGGTGCGCCGCGCAATGTCGATCCTGCCCCAGCCTACGCATCTGGAGCTGCGCGCCGAGAGCCAGGGCAGCAGGGAGTAAGAAATGGCGTGGGCGCCTACCCACGTAACGATAACTATAATGTGGGCCGAGGAGGCCCACCGCTACCGTTTCGGCGAGCCGAAAACGGAAACGGATATCGGAACAATTTCGGGTGGAACAATCCACCCAATGCGGGAATGCGACCTGGTGGCCCAAACCAAGCAGGACCACAATATGGTCGACCACCGCCGGGATTTGCTAATAACACTCGCGGAAATGATAACTATACCAACCGGCCGGTTCAGGCCTACGGATATCAACGGGCCCAAAGCGAACGACCCCCACCTAACAGAGGCATGGGGCCCCAGCAGCCGCAGTCTGGCCGATTTTATTCACGGGACGACAGCAACCGGAACAGCGGTGCTGTACCGCGTCGGCGATACCAATTAAATTGTAGCGCATCACAAGGTAATGGAAACAGAGAACCAAGCCCAGCCACCACTCACCGATTAGAGGTACTCAGCCGCGAACTGGGTATGATTCAAGGTAAATTAGGGCATAGTGAACCGACTGGACGGGTGAACGCTATCGCGACTACTGACGAACCATTGTACGACGATGACGGATACTTGATAAATAGACACGATGACATGGACGACTTTGAGACTATGGAAGGACTTGTTGAGAGACACCTGAACGTGATCACGTCCACTTCGTGGGCTGATGCCGCGCGTCTCCCACGGAGCCGTGATCTAGTTCAGGGCAGGGACAGCCCAGGACTTATGGAATTGGGCCCGAGGGACATGGACGACGAACTGCACGGAGAAGAGACTAATGGCACTGTATATAATAAAGAAACCACAAAATACCAAAAAGAGGGATACTTGGGAGAGGGATTGTCTATGCTATGTGTGGACGCACCTAGCGCAGGTGTTGATCCACGTGTATATATGTCCGCGAGCGAAGAAATTGGCGATCAGCGAGGCGAGCGACAGACCGGTCAATCGAACTATCCAGCCATGCGAGGGCTCGGACTGAACGAACGAACTTTAACCGCAGTGGAAGATAGAAATGGTAGTATGGAAATTTGCGAAGAAATGGAAGATGGTTGCGTTCAAAATTATAGGTTGAGAGATTATAAGGGAAGTGTTGAATTTATTACCGGTACTCCCCAGGGAATCACCTCAAGGGGGAATTCCGGGACCCCCAGCTCTTTGGAGATGACTGCAGAGATTGTGGATGAAGATGATGTTGTTGTATTTGAAGAGCCATTGTTATTATTTTCCTCCTCTGTGGCTGGCCATCCGTGTGTTGAGAGTGTTGATGTTGATGATTCCGGCAAGGAAGCCGATGATGTTGATATGGCTCAGGAAGAATTGGATTTATTCGGGTTGCCGTGTGAGGCACCCATGGAGCTTTTAGAGGTCGGCGGACGACCAGGAACGATGGAGGCTGCGGCGTACGATGTTAGGGCCCTCTCGGAGTCGCCCAGTCCTAGTTCCGTTCTAAATTATAGGTCGTATGATGTAGTATGTGGGCCGGACCGCCGCGCGGGTCGTCCCTTGTGTGATGATGAGAATTGTGTGTCGTATGAGTGTATTGATTTGCCTAAGTTAGGACGCGCTTATAGCCTTAGCGAATTGTTGGAAGATGATAATGGAAGTGATGTTGATGTAATTGAATGCTACTTCGAGCCGGCGAAGTATGCTACTGATGGACTTGAGGTGACTTTCCCGACCTCATTGGCAAGGGGTTCCACGGTCATTGGGTCCTTCCTTGATGCTGACCGGGGCCGCCCTTGTCACCCGTACCCAAGCAGAGGTAGCGACGGGTTCGCGGCCGTTCGCGCCAATGAAGCGGGTATGATCGTTGGGGCTGAAAGTATTGCCCGGGGTCTGCCCAGGTACGGGGATGTTGATGGCAGGGTGGCGAATAAAGACTGTCCATCGCATTGTGAGGCTTCCGTCGCGCCCACCGTCGTTGAAGCGCGCAACGACGTGACTTGCAATGAGCTAAGTTTTTTCAATAAATCCTGCGATGAAGTCAGCGTGAAGGATAGCGCTGAGTGTGTTGAAGTTGTCGAATTGAATGAATTGAAGGAGTCGGATGGACTCCTAAATGAACGAAACGGATCCGTAGCGAGCGATGCGAACTATGTTAGCGAAGCGGAAGTATATAATTTAAGTCAGGGTACCCTGCAGGAGCGTGATAACGGTGAAAATGAACCAGGGAACGAGCCTGGATACGGCGTGACTGCTGCGCCAGGTGAGTCTAATGACGAGTATAATGAGTGCAGTGATAGTGAGATGGATGAGGAACGTACGCTAGAGGATGAAGAATTTTGGGCCAATTGGGTGGATCCGAATGCCGACTGGTACCGACGCGAACCCAGCCCTGACGCACGAGAGTGGCATAGTGAAGGGGTGTGGGAAGTGCGTCGCGAAAACAACAACGAACTTCCGCGTGCACCATCAGATGATGGCATTGATTTAAGCTTGCGAGCCAGTCAACTGTCTATCCATTCCGAGGAAGGAGATGGTGCTGTCGGAGAAAGCGATCTGAGTGAGAGCAGCGATAGTGGCAGTATCGCTACGGGAAGTGCGCAAGAGATGAGTTCGGATCCACTGGTTGAGAATGTTCGTGGAGACCCTATCGAAGGGACGCCTTGTATGCGCCCGGGTAATTTAGGTAGCTCCACCGACACGTTAGCCGACATCTCTAGCGATATATTGGGACCCGTCGAAGAGGTGCCAAGTATGCCCTCGGGTAATTCGGGCAACCCAAATGAGACAGGTACGACCACTGAGGAATCCGTCGAAGGGAGACCATGTATGTCCCCGGGTAATTCGGAAGAATCTGTGAGCGTGATTAGTGAGGACTCGGACGTTTGTATGGGACAAGAGAATCTACTTAATTTCATACGAGAAGCTAACGAGGGACGCGTACACCGACTTGACGAGCAACTATTGGACATGTCTGGACTTTGTCTTCCCAATAATATGCCGATCGAACTTGGACGAGTTAGAGCGATGACGGACGAGGAACGTAACCAAATTCTCGGGACTGACACATTGTTCACTATGTCTACGGACCATACCGAGACCGCAACTTACCAATTCCCTCGTATCGGACTGACCGATGATGCGCCTAACGAATCGGCTGAGGGACTCATCCCAATTAACTTTAGGGCGAGTGAGATTAATGCTGACTTCGGACAACCGTTGGCATTGCAACCGCAAGCTCTCTTTTATCGGAGAGTAATAACTGTAATGGAACAACTGAACAATTTGAGCCGACTATTTGAGCTTCGTTTTGAAGTTAGCACTCGCCCTACCTTGCAGCGTGACGCTGCTATGCTGAGCAGCATATTAGGCATGGCTTCTCCAATTGGGCACTGCATGACCGGAATGTATCTTGGTCCCGTAACTCTTGCTTCGTTGGAATCTTTCATCGATCTGGTGGGTCAATGCGTGAGTGGCCACCCGCTCCAACAGGTTATTGAGAGAGAATTCGAGGTGGAGTTGAGTAGGGATCCGGTATGTCGACAGTGCCAGGAGTGCCACACAAGAGATTCGCGGGACATCGGCTTAAGTTGTTACTTTTACGGTCAACGAGGAAGATGGACTTACGACGGTACGCTGAGTACTGCGTGCGCGTCCATCCTCCCGGATGGATACATTGCACCTCACTGGCCTTTCTATGTCGGAATTCAATCAGCCAGAATGCAGAAAACTTTTCGCGAGGCGAACCTCGAGTTGCACGACCTCTTGTGCGAGGCGCCTTATTTGATCGAATTCATTTATCGGAACCAAGACACACGCGGCGTTCCGATCAACTCCTTTGTCGACCAAGCAATAAGTAATATGGAATTTGACGATGAAACCCACCGACTTGCTCGATTAGTACTGCTAAGCGCACGCTTGAGACTTTTGCGGCGCCCCGACATTGCTGCACTGCTTGAGACAGAGGGAAACACGTCTGCCGGACTAAAGATCGGCAGGGACCGCCTAATTTCGGAACTATGCTTGTTCCCGGACGATGACACCAACTGTTCCATCCCGAATTTGGACGAACAATTAACCACAGCATTAGCCGCTTACCTCGACTCATCTGAGGAAGAGTCGGAGGATAACTCCGATAGCGACTCCGCCCAGCAAGAAAGCATAATTGAGTCGAGTGACACGGAAACGAGCGACGAGGAAATTAAAAGCGACATTACGGAACACATCGCAAATAAAGAGACCATGAGGGAACCCAATCGAAATGGGGTACGACCCTCTTCACCGAGCCTCAGTAACGGCCTCGGGCATCCTTCAGGTATGTGGAGGGTCTGTACAATTCTATTATTACTTTGGCTCTCAGCGCTTAGCTCTACGCGCGCAACGCTTTCGCCATTCAGCGACTCAATCTCGCGCTTAGGTGCTTTTGTCAATCGACAAGTAGGAGTGGTCATCGAGCCACAGGGCTTGGTGGTCACCTCTGACCAGACCACGCATTTGCCAGTGGTATTGCAGTTATCACTTCGCGACTGGGAACGTAAGTCCGATCCTTATGTGAGCAAGTTCTGTCCGCCTTATGAGGCGAACGGATCATGCCGCGCTGATTGCTGCAGGAAGGTCAACTGCACCGAATATCCACAGCTGCATGAGACCTTGAGCGCTTTGGAACGCGAGTTAGACGACGCCTATCATGGCGTACTGGACACCAACTATTATTCGCTGCTTGTGCATTCTTTTTGCGTCGCGAACGAGCAATTGTGTGATCTCACACATAAAAGGGAGAAACGCTTTGCCAGCTTAATCGCCGCCGCTGCCGGCGCTGTCTCAGGTTTCTTGGGCCTGGGAATGGCTTTTTCTAATGGAGTACACATCAACAATGTTCGCCAGCAGGTAACTGTCCTCGAGAAATTCATGCGCGAGACAAATGATGTCTCTTTCCGGAACACTAAAGCCATAAGGCAACTGACCCGAGCAAACGAGGACATTTACGCATTCCTACACCATAGCATGCAAGAGGTAGTCTCTATGATCGAACAGGTTCGATGCGCCGATCAGAAGGAGATCGCGCACGTGCACCACCAGCTAATAGATCACATCCTTCGAGCCAACATGCGCTCGTCGGTACAAGCTATAATGGAGTCCATGTTGAACGGCGAATTATCTCCTGCCGTTATCGATGTCGTCATGCTACGACGGTTATTTTCCATGGATCCACGCATTTCCAAGACTATCCTCATGCGCGAGCCTAGCCTCGCCTATCAGTTTGGCCGCGTTATGCCTGTGAGCGTAGATTTAACCGCATTCCGCTTTGGATTCATCTTGCAATTACCATTGCCGATGCGCAATGATGTTCGGCCATATTTTCGGATCTATAACACCGGCTGGAACGCACCTGCCACGCTGACGCAGCTGAGATTGCCGCTCCCTCAATATGCCGCCCGCTTAGGGCACATTCGCTTCGAATCACTAAATTTGGGAGCATGCAAGCAAAGACCAGGAATCGCTTTCTGCGAACCGCACGCGCTAATAACCGATCATAGCACCAATTGCTTAGAATGGATTATTGCAGGCGAACATGTGCCTGAGACCATAAAACATACTTGCAGCAACCGCTCGCTGATAGGTCCACTTGTCAATGACACGTCCGTACACACAACTATACAAGGCGTGTTAATTCGGACTAATGAACCTGAGGTTATACTGACAAACCGGAGACAACTAGCTCACGTTACGTTGGGTAAGTCAATAAAGGTACAGCCAAATGGAGTTTTGTGGTTCCCACATGGAAACTACACTCAGTTAGTTATCGGGTCAATTGTGCTCACTAGCATGCTGAAACCCGAGAAAATTACGATAAAATTTGGGCCTAATATCACTATTGACCGGCTATCCGGTATCAAACTAAGACCTCTGACTTGGGACTCACTCGACAACGCCAAGGCTATCAATTTGCGGGTTGCGCAGATAGCTAAAGATCAAGTACGCAGCGTGGTTAATCTCCCCGCTGTGGAATACACGGGATTCTTGCCCTACTTCCTCATCACCGTCGTTGTAGGATTGATCAGTTTGATCTATTTCATGACTAAATGCAAGGTCCCACCTAAGTACGGATATTATATTCCCCGATGGTTCCCATGTCGTGGACGACTAATTAGGACCGATAGTAAGCCTAAGAAAGCCATTCGATGGATCAGAGCAAAACACCGATTACCGAGTGCTCCACCTGCAGAAGATGACTTCCCTCATACAGACAGAACCTCGCCGACGGAGGTCACGGTTGGGCCCTCGGGGGCGCCGCGCGTGTCCGTTGCGTCCAGCCGTGCCCCACGTCGTTCCAACAGACTATTAACATCACGTAACTCATCCGAGGAAGAACTCGTCTTCATCGAGGACGACGAACTATTTGTCGCTCCCTCTCGTGACTCACGCCGTGTACCTCGTCAAGGTATGTTCACTAGACAACTAAACACCATGAACGCAGGTAACACCCCACTGCTTATTAACGCAACAATACTCGGCACCCCAGTCATGACCCTTGTAGACACTGGAGCCGATGTTTCAATCATGTCCCAAGCCCTAGCTGCCCGTCTAGGACTGGTTCCTCGCGACACGAACACTACCCGTATAGTATCAGCTACGCAACAAGAATTGACAATCAGCGGAGTAGTAAAAGCACCGATCACAATAGGATCGCTAAGTACACCGTGCGACTTTCAGGTAACAACAGACACACCGTACGAATGCATCTTGGGAACCGACTTCATGGCGCTACTACCATATGTCGCCATAAACTTCAAGGACCGCTGCCTGGATCTATCTAACGGGACTGAGAACTGCTCGGCACCTTTCGCCGACCAAGGGGATTATAGACCCCCAGTCATCAACGTGGTAACTAGAAAATACACTCAAGTACCACCGAACACAGAGTTATTTATCAACGCCATCCCGGAAATCACTCAACCACCGACAGGTCAAGCCTTATTTGTGCCTGACCCCTTTATTAGGGACGTTGCCATCGCCCACTCTCTGGTACTTACCGGCCAACGCATGATCCCAATAGCGCTGATGAACTTTGGGAACTTTCCCGTTGCTATACACGCTGGACAAACAATAGGACATATCGAGATGCTAGACGACAATGAGGTCGAGTTCTTATATGACAGTAACAAGCGTTTGCTACAACTTGACCCTCCAAGACGCACTAAGCAATGCAACAATATTGGAGTTACCCGAGACAATGTTGTACAAATTATAGGCGAACAAAAGAAGACAATTGACACCGAGCGATCCATACAAGTCTTGAGCAAAATTGACTTTGGACAAACAACCCTTAACCCTTTCGAGCGTAAACAGTTGAAAACAACTATCTCTGAAAACGCAGACATATTTAGTGTACACCCGTTCGATCTAGGAAGGTGTGGTGTGCACCAACACAGGATAGTCACAGGAGACGCAAGGCCCATTAAACAGGTACCCTATCGTTTAGCACATTCACTACGAGAGCCCTTGCGTGAGGAATTAAATAATATGGTAGAAGCAGGACTCATAACGCCATCGGATTCACCTTGGGGATCTCCCATAGTGTACGTCACTAAAAGTGACGGGACCTTGCGGTTGTGTGTCGACTTCCGCAAGCTCAACGTAGTTGCAGAACGTGACTTATACCCGTTACCCCGTATAGATGACATATTGGGATGTCTTCGAAACACCAAATTCATGTCCAGTCTAGATCTTAACAAAGGTTTCTGGCAACTAGAATTGGACCCCGAGACCAAGGAGAAAACCTCCTTCGTCACTGTCCACGGACAGTATGAATATAACGTTCTGCCATTCGGACTGAATTCTTCACCAGGCGCCTTTCAACGGTGCATGTCCATCATATTAAAAGGCCTAGAATGGGAACGATGCCTCATCTACATAGACGACATATTGGTCTTTTCACCCACATTTGAACAACACCTTGCCAACTTAATTACAGTATTTGACAGGTTCCGTAAGGCAAATCTCAAATTAAAACCCTCCAAATGTCAGTTCGGACAGAAACAATTGAAATACCTTGGACACATCATCAGCTCCGAGGGAGTTAAACCCGACCCCGAGAAAACCGCTGCAATAGACAATTACAAACGACCGGAAACTCTCAAACAATTGCAGAGTTTCTTAGGGCTTGTAGGCTACTATCACAAATTTATCCCACATTACTCTGAAATTTGTGAGCCGCTCAACGCACTTCGACGAAAGGACAGTGAATTTAAATGGACACCGCAATGCGAAGAAGCATTCGGGAAACTGCGTAAGGCGTTGGTACAAGAACCATTGCTCATATACCCGGACTTTTCTAAACCTTTCATACTCCAAACGGACGCTTCTGGATATGCCCTAGGAGCTGTGCTTTCACAAAAGACCGACAAAGGGACACTACCTATCGCCTACGCGAGCAAGTCGCTCGTGGATTACCAACGCCGATACCCCGCCATAGAGACCGAGGCTCTTGCCATTCGATGGGCTGCCCTACACTTTCGACACTACCTACTTGGACACGAATTTCATGTCGAAACTGACCATAAGCCACTTAAGGCACTGTTCGAGAGACCACCGCGAAATTCGCGGCTAGCCCAATGGCGCAACGAACTACTAATGGAGTTCGGTGGTTTCAACATCGAATATCGACCAGGCAAGGCTAACGCCAATGCTGACGGACTTTCGCGCGACCCTCGACATGACGTGGAATTCTCTTATTCTTCGGACGAAGCTGAACAGGACGAACAGGACCATCCGCGAATGGTCGCCGTAGCTGTCAAAGGACAGGATCGTGGTAAAGGCAAAGCTCCAGCTAAACCGCCCGTCGATTTCCCACCGACTCATGGAAACGCTTACTCGACAACTCATGGGACTTCCCCCGGACGCTCCCGTCTCTCTACCACCTGAATATGTTCGGGAACGTTTCTACCGTATGTTTGGAGGACCTGGTTATGACCCCCTACCAGACCCCACACGTTTCATCTTCTGCGGAGACATAGACGACCCCCTGGCCCGAAGGAGTTGAGATCCCCGGGAGACGGACGACTGCCCCAGGGCCGCCAGAATCCACTGGTGAACCGACCCACGGCCCCTCTTCCGCACCCGAACCACCCGCCAGACCCCCGCAGCCTCAGGAACCCCCGACCGCTCCGACACCGCCCGCTCCTGGCGTGGCGAGTGAGAGCTCGACCCGTGCCACGGCTGGAACACCTGAACCCGCTAGACCACAGACGCTACCGACAAGTGCTAGACAGAGATATGGAGGACTACCTGAAGTAGAGGAATTTGACACTTTAATTAGGGTCGCTTACGCATGCGGACCTCGAATACAACTACAACGCCCTGAACAGGTCTATGACACCGGAGAACACATATACTTACCACACTTCCAACAATACGAAGGGAGGAACCTTCTCAATTACTTACCCTACATTCAACGCAGAGATAAACAATTTGGTCCTATTTGGTGGTACTTGCATACACGACAGTCGCCCGCCGACGAAAAGGCAGCGACCGCCCTCAAACTAGAAGCCCACCATTACAGACTTTGCCCTGACACTGCCATCCTATACTTACACCCCATCATGCCAAACGACCATAGACCAAAACTATGCGTACCTAGATTACTCATACGACAAATACTCAAGCATGAACACGACACATTATTTGGTGGACATCCAGGAAGGGATAGACTACTGAGTAAACTTAAACAATTCTACTACTGGGAAACCATGGGTAAGGACGTGGATGAATATGTTAAGCGATGTGTACTCTGCCAGCGATCACGTAACCTACCACAAAACGTTCGAGCCGCGCTCGGAGAGAACCCGTTGGCTAGTGCGCCCATGCATCGCATGTTTGTTGACATATTGGACACACGGGTGCTATCCCGCAACGGAAATAGGTACGTAATCGCCTTCATCGATCAGTTCACGAAACTAGTAATTGCCGCTGCTCTACCGGACCAAACCGCTAAGAGCGTAGCCAAGGTTTTCGTCGAAGACGTGGTGTGCCGCTATGGCGCACCCGAAGAGTTAGTCTCAGACCGAGGCGGATGTTTCGTCTCAGAAGTTATGGAAGCCCTGTGTGCTAGACTACACACTTTTAAACGCGAGACCTTGAGTTACAACCCAAAGGCAAACGGAGAAATCGAACGTTTTAACCGTACACTACTATTCCTCCTAAGAGTAGCATTACCTGAAAAGGACCATACTACATGGGACGAAGTCCTGCCATATTGTATCATGTCCTACAATTCAGCCGTACACGCTTCCACGCACTACCCACCATTCATGCTCATGCACGGATTCCAACCCCGAGTACCGGGTGGAATCGAAACACAAACTGATTGGGGACGCTACCCCGGAGCAGAAGCATATCGCGCTAATGTGCAACGGTGGTTAGCCACCATCAGGGATCGAGCCTATCGATCCATGCAATCTGCTCGGGAATACAGAAAACGCTACTACAATCGCAAGATCAAGGTCCCGGACTACCGAGTCAATGACCATGTATGGGTCTATCGATACTATACCACCCCAGGTTTATCACGCAAATTAGAACGTAGGTGGTGTGGACCATACCAGATTACCAAAATAATGCCGCCTTGCATTTGTGTTAAGCTCCCCGGACAACCTAATGCTTCCGATCATGTCGTTCACATAAATCGCACCAAACCATGCTACCGCCCGCTAAGCAGCTTCCCTGACATGGCTGATTTGCTTAAAGCAGTCCCTCCCGCCTATATTGAGGCTGCACTGCAGGAACCCGGAGAAACTATCCTCGCTGACAAATATTTCGCTAGGGAATTACAGGCTGCAGACCCAGAAGCAGTAGACCGGTTGCGCCAGGAGATTGATGGTGCATCCGACGTCGCTAGTGTAGAAATTGGAGAACCTAACTTAGAATACACGCAAGCTCAGGCAGACATACACCGCGCCGCAGTAGAACAGCTGACCATTCAGGCTCAAGGCTCCTCTGGAGCCCCGCAACAAAACAGACTTCCCCTTTGCGACCCTGACAGAACCCCAGACACCGAATGGCCCGCTATATCACAGGAACTCGCTACCCTAGACCCCGCTAAGTTACCCTACGCACTTGACAAACCCCCTGGCACCTTCTCGCCTGAGTTCGGACAACACACCGCCCCAGTAACTCTACGAGAACAGGAACGAGCCGTTCGGACTGATGAACCTACAAGGCCCCTGACGGTGAAACGCTCAGACAACGGTCGTGCACTACGACCATTCAATGTAAATGACTTAGGTCTCGTGGAATTACTCGCTTCACAGGACCCGGACGAAAACTTGCCCCACACTCCAGAACAAGCCGCATCCCCAACTGCAGCAGTCGAACATGCTGTCCAAACTTCACCGCTTACGCCTGCCCAGCGTCGAGCTGCAATCGCCACTCAAACATCCCGCAGTCCTCAGACACAACGTTTAGTGACTGAATCAGACAAGCCAGTGACACCATACCACACCTATTATGAGCCTACAGCGTCTTACGAACAACCATATTCCATACCTCGTCAGGCATACTCCGCCCCACCTACGCCACTTCCACATACTCCCCTAATGCCACTGGGATTCGAAGCTACAATAGAGGACTATGTTCCAGACGAATGGCTCACACCATATCACACCCTTCCAAGACCACAACCCGTACAATCCGTCCCAGTAACCAGCCAACCTCCACTGGAACCCGCGCCAACACCGAAACCTAAGCCTAAACCACGACGAAAGCCAAATAAGGTTCCCGCGCCGACTAGTGAACAAGCATCATCCATAAGCTCGGAGACTACCTCACCGGAAACAGCCGATTTTCCGACACCACCCCACCGGTGGAAAATCCCTCCCCTATTGTCACCCCTAGGGGAGCGTAGAACTAAGGACCCACAGGTACCATCCTTCGGTCGATGGACCATCCAGAGACAGAATGAGCTAGCACAGTGGGAATGGGAAATGCAGGAGATAAGGAGGAAACGAGAGGAAGCCGCTCGCGCCCGAGGAGAAATACAGGATGCAACTGAGCTAATGGAATACCTAAGGGATCTCCCATACAATACATCCAGTCGGAGGACCAAATAGCGGCCGACGGGATTGTAGAAGAATTTATTGAAAGTTTAGCGCGACAACGGGAAGCAAATAAACAAAGTACAAGTAAACAACGCCGACCTTCCGAGTATTCGGAAGACGGTCGACCGAGACGTTTACGACGACGAACTGCCGACAAGGACGATGAGACACTATCAACCATTGGCGAATCAACCAAAGGCTCCTCTACCGGGAGGAAGGGAAGAGCGCCGCCGCGCAGCGCTCCCTCCACCCTCAAGGGAGTTCTGAGTCGACCATCACGCGCCGGACCACGTCGACAAACCCCCGCTAGGGCCCAATCACAAGTTAGTTGGGAAGACGAGGAGGATGAGATGCCTCTAAGTCAACTTTTACCGGGACCCCGCCGGAGGCCCCACTTTGAACTCGACCCTCCAACGGAGGAGAGCGAGGGATCTCCCGAGATGGGACCCTCTTTACCACCAGTTAAGGAAAGGGAGGAACCCCCTCAACCTACTCGCCGACAGCCACATAGACAAGCCAGGGACCGTTGTCGTTGGTATGAAGAATACATACCACACGGAGAAGAAGCCCGAGTCGTAATACCACGTTTGGACACCCGACGATTGGAACCTAAAATCACGACACCAACTCGACGGACTATACCTCTCGCTCCACCGACTCGACATCGTGACCCTGTTATGCCGATGGACTATCCATCTGGTAGTGTTCGTGCACGGCACGACATGTTCGAACCTTTTAGGGATATATTTGACGAACAGGACATCGAGGACATGTTATCCGCACATCCGGACTTGGAACCCGACGAGGACAGTGGACAAAGATAATTGCGACCCGAAGATGTCGGATTGGAGGTGGTCCGACCTCCTAGACAACCGCCTCGCGAGAGACGGTTGTAACGATTGAATCACTCAAGAAATACTCCCAGAAAGCTCGAGCTCCCGCTACTAATCTCCCTCAAGAACCGCCACTAATGGCGATGAATACTATTGCAGGAAACGCCGGATCAAATCATTCAAGGACATGGAACAAATTCTGCAACCTCGTGTGCCGTACTATACTATCAACTACGGTGCGCCGATTGAAACGTTCCTGTCCAGAGGCACCCACTGGCCAGAACTCTCAAACATGGCTCCGTTGGGCCAAACGATAAATCAGTATCCCATTGAGTACGCCTCAACGGAGCAGGGATACCAGCTTCTCGTCACCTATTTATTCGACGAGGAACAGGCGAAACAAGACATATCGGACCTGAAGATGGGAGCTCGAGACGTCAAGGCCATCTCCCGACGAAACAAACAATGACCTGGAACCCGTTCCTGGACCCGGAAACGACCGAGCGCCTCCGCTCAATACTACCTCACCTCATGCGGACGGTGCTACTAGAAAAATTCAAAATTCCCCGGTTCAGGGACGCCCTACTAGCCACCGGATTTGCCCAATTGCTCGAAGCGAATAGATCCGATTCATTCTGGGGGATTGGCCTAGGGACGGACGACATCAAGGTCGGCAAACGACCACGACCATGCCACAATGTTATGGGCCGCCTATTGGAGGAAGTTCGATCCTTCCTCCGTCACAACGTCGCCACCTGGCCAACTGTGTTGATCCTAGGCGATTCGTTAGCGGCGCCCTTGGTCAACCTGGCCACTTCGAAAGGGTGGTTCGCCATCGCATGGCCAGGAGCCACCATGCAATTCTTGGTTCGGCTGGCGACGTGTATCGCCACGCCGCAGACTAAAACCATCATGATTCTTGGTGGTTATAAAGCGGCCCTACGATCGAAGCCGCACGAAGGTCGCCTGCTGGACACTCCCAGCAAGGTCATGCGTCGAGTGCGCCGCTACGTATGCTCATTCGACTACCTACTCAATAATGAAGGCCGAGCAATTATCGCCCCGCCACCTCCACACTGGGACATCGGACAGGACAATACCGTCAAATGGCACGACGAATTCACCAAACTATTCCAAGACATCAAGTGGCAATTCCCCGACAGAATGCAGAAATCGTCGATGCCAGACTACCCACCCGAACTGAACGAGTCAGGTGCGTGGGAAACCAGCGCCGACGGTAACGAACATACGGACCCTCGCGTTGCCGAACCCTACATCGGGTATCTCCGCAAATGGGTTCAACAGAACCTAGTACCCAACCACTGGAGGTGAAACAATGAGAACGAAATACTGACACGACCATGTGACCGCTGACCATTCGAAAATTTTTTTGTGTGCTTTTGCATTTCGTCACAACGGTCCGTCATTCGCACCTGCGGTAAACCTGAATAGGATGTACGATACGGAGTAGTTCTGGCCACATAGGGACGAACCAGTTATATGTATGATATGTTGTATTTTATGATCTATTGTAAATACATTTTGATCATTTCATGTATGTGTTCGTGTACATTTGCCATGGCGCCATGACAGAGATAAGTGAATAAAGCGACTGTTGGCCATGCTGAAAATTCTTTCAAAACGTAGTGCAAAGTCCTTTTCGCCCCTTAAAAATATAAGAGGAGGACTTTTCAGGATGCAGAAATTGCTAGGATTTAAGGAGGATTCGGCGGAAACATGGCAAAAATTTGCACCGAACAACCTATCTTGAGAAACTTCAAAATTAGCAGGCTAAGACCACGATGTGTGACTAAGACCAATGATGGTCAATAAGATATTTCGACGATAATATTAAGTTAACTAGGGAATCGGTATGGTCTAACTTATTAGTGGGTCGTAGAGCATAGTTTATTTTTTCGGTTAAAACCAGATACGATCCTTTTTGAAAGGGGTCTTAGTCGTCGGAGACCCCATTATAGGCGCAAATTTTCATTATAGGGACAACAGAGAAAATTGCTTCCAACCCGAATAATTAAGTCTGAAAATTTCCATTTAAAAATATAAGAGATGTAACAGGCCCGTTCCGGCCCGTTACGTTTATTTCAGGGCTTTTTAGGGCTTTAGAACGAGTTCGAAACATCGCAAATCGCTGGAGGATCTCCTGAGATATTCTGGGGACGAACAGGTGAACATTCAATTAACAGCCAATACTTATGCTAGGTTTGGCTGGAGACCATGGTTCCGAGTGGACATAACCTAGACCTATATGGAAATATAGTTATGAATATATATGTGTACTGTGTGACTTTCCTGACTCGGTGTGCCTATTTTTCCGCCCCACCGTATCAAAACCTGTCTTGCATAGCATCCTCCGACGCCCTAAATTGCTTGACCACCATATTAACAATTGGTTTTTTCGGTTACTATCGGACCAGTGTTTGTGAGTATGCGTGTTTTCGAGTAATCCGCCCATTCAGACATCCGACGAGGCCATGCGGGTCTCGATCGGACCAGTCATCCCGCTGCCATGTGCCTTATTTCTCTGTTTTATAATGTACTACGAAAATTCCACACAAAATGCCGTCTGTTTGTACCACCTCCGTATTTGACAGTTGACCCTAAATGGGTTCAAGCGACCCCTCATTCTATTCGCCTGTTCCTGGCGAGTACAACGATATCCGGCGGGTCTTTGTCCGACTCCGCGTTAGCCCGTTCTGACCGATAAAGTGCCCCCCCCAAATTTGGCATACCGACTGCAAGTGGGTACAGACCAACCGAAAATTTATTCCCAACTCAAACGTAGGCAAAATGCCCCTTATCGCATTCGCCACGTCGAGACATCTTCAAAGATGTCCGGCGGGTCTCCGTCAGTCGCCCCGTTAACCCGGGACGGCCGAAAACGTGCCCCCACCTTTACCGACACTCTCTTTAGTAGGTGTGATTTTAGTGCCCCTCTAACCGCTGCCGATGAGGTAGGGAAAACACCCTCGTTTGAATCGCCTTTCCAAGGCGAGTTCAACGATGCCCGGCGGGCGTAGCTTCGCCCAACCGTTAGAGCGGGAAAGCCCGCTGAAACCCCGCATACTAATATATGTCGGAACCCAAAATTGGGTCCCGACCCGCCACTGCGTCTACCCCCCTCGTGTTTGGTATCGTTCGGCCCCGTTCTTCGTCCTGGGACCGAATTTCGCCCCAGCTCCTCGAAATTCCCGCGGAAACCCCCTGTCCCGACTCCCTTCCCGCGCCCTTTCTTTGCCGTTTTTCCTTTTCTTTTCACTCTCTCTAACCGAGCTTTTTGTCGGTTGTCGTTGCTGCTGTCGCCGTGACTGTATGTGTGTATACGTGTGTGTGTTGTTGTTGTAGTTGCTGTGTGGTTGTGTTGTTGTTGTTGTTGTTGTGGTTCTGCGTGTTTCTAGTGTGGTGTGGACTTGAGCGACCTTTCTGTCGCTCAGGTCGTCTGTGTGTCTCATGTGTAATGTGTGCTCATGAGTAGTGTATGTGTATGTGTATGTATGTATGGATATATGTATATAATATATATGTATATATATATATATGTAGGACGACACAAAAAACAGGACACACGGGGACAGGACATACAAAATTCTCTTAAATTTATAAGTTTGACGGACGGACTGGACATATAGGACTGAGACGGACGGGGGGCATGTTTAGGGCCCTCCCGTGCCCCCTGGGAGTTCCTGAATGGGACCCCCGGTAGGTCAAAAGATACATAGGAATGGGCTGCACCCATGACCGCGAAATCAGCTCATTCCCATCCTAGGTGCCCCCCCTTCGGGACGTCTAAAGACGTCCTGTCGGGAAATTTGAAATTTAGCTAGGAAAGCCAGGAATGCTAGGAATGTAAGCCGACATATAAACGTGCAATGTTTGCACGTTTATCCATGGATAGGGCGATAAGCTTTAACCCCAGATGGACTTTTGTTTAATTAGGTGATGGATGAGGCAGCTAACTCGCTAAATAGCAGAAATTTGCCTTCAAATCGGCGAGTTAGCTGGGGGAAAATTTGATGGATGAGGACCAGAACACAGAAAAGACATATTCTAGCTTATTCCAAGTATTTTATAGAGAGAAAAGATTTAAAATTTTGAAATTGACGGGCGCTTTAACAGCTTTCGTGGGACATTTGGGGGATAACGACCAAGCTAAATTAGGTAAGAGGTTTAAAAGATCTGAGTAATGGGTTTTAGACAAGTTTCTGACAAGAAGTTGGGGGTACAGATGGGGTAAAATCGGAGAACTTTGGAGAAAACTCACAGATGGTGGTCGACCTCCGAGTAATCGGAGGGTTCAAATTTGATGTCGGCGATTTCGATTGAAGCCGACTCTCTCTAAAGGGGACCCAGGGTTTACGATAGCTGTCAAAATCAAAATCTTGGGAATTTTTCGATTGGGCGCCCGGGTTTGAACTTGAAAAAGTGGGCGTTGAACGAGCTTCTCCGATTGGATAGCGACAAAATAGCTATCCTTCAATATAGGCGAAAAAACTACCGCGTCGTCTCTTGGAATCAGTTCGACTTCGGCAGCGCGGAGTTCGGTCGACTTTACTGACCGGCTCCGACGCTAGAGTTTTACTATATTGGTTTCGCAATTCGTTTCGCTTTTCCGTGCTTTTTCTTCGCTTTGCGTTTGGAATGGGATTCGACCGATGGAGGACCCGCGTAGACATCTTCCGTCTCGCGGAAGGGGACTAGCATTTGCTGTCCCGGACCGAACGTCGTAAGTCAGGAAGCGAACCAGGCATATGGGGGTTTATTTTCCCCAGATCAAGATGTAACAGATCATCAAACTTTACATGGTTATAGTGCGATTCTTAGTTTCGGTAGTTCGACTGGACGCCCGTCGTAGGACGTCTGATGTACTCGTGTTGAGCTGTCACATTTTCACATGGCCTTTGACAAAACCTCCTCCGTCGAGTTCCGTTTTGGGGACGTGTTGAGTGATTGCACGGGGGGTGTTAGATTGTGAACACACAAGTCGAAGTAGTTCTTATTCCCCGTGGTCATAGGTAAGGCAAATCGAAATGGACGCTTCTCGTCCATGTTTTACATGATGCGTGCTCTTGAGCTAGGGTAGTTGAATTTTTCCTGAGTTGACCACGGTAAAATTTCCCCGACTAGTTATAAAGACAGGCTTACTTGTTCATGTTTCTGGTTTACAAACTTATAGATTAGTGGACCGTTCGATTCTCATGCCGCTGCTTGAGCTCGGACTGACGTTGCAGATAGGGACAGAGGACTAGCCTCTGTCGGGCTTTAGGAAGCCCCAAAATTTCAATTGTCAGTTGAGTTAAGAAATTTGGGGAAGGTAAAAGACTAAACAAATTCTAAGTGAATCCAGCTTGAGCTTAAGGTTTTTGCACTCCGTAAGGAGCAACACTTGCACGTTGTTTGAAAGCTGGCGTCTTGTTTTATCTCTGACAAGTGCTATCAGGCGACGTGTTTATTACTAAAGGTTATTCGAAACTGGTATAGCGATTAGTTCCGAACGCCCGAGACCCAGCCAGCCCCGTGACACTCCCGACCAAGTACTGGTAAAAGACACTGCTACGGAAAGCCTACTGCGAAATTGCCCCGACCAGGCTATTAAGTTACCATATCTCATTGTGACAAGAACACGTGGTTAAGTTTCACGGCAACACGTAGGAAATCACCCCCTATTTGAAAATGAGCGGATGACCTGGTTAGACACTAAAATCGGCCATGAGCAACGCTACCCTAGGCACGATAGGGTGTGCCATGTTCAAAATGAGATCACAATCCTCCCATTTTAATAAAGATAAAATCGCGACCGTTCGCGAATCGTTTTGTCCCCAACCCGAGTAAGTGAAGAACCCCGTTTTCTTTTCAGAGCGACTTGATCGCTGAGTTTAAGCATTTTTACATTTTATCCCTGGTTGCCCGTTAGGCTATGTACTATGTATGCCCTTGCCTCGATTTTTGTCGTTTCTCTCTCTCCTTTTTCATTTTCCCTTGCTAAGATTCGATCCTGCGCGGAGGATTCAAGTCCGCTGCAGGTCTGTCAGTATTAACCACTCGACTATCGAGTTCTGAGGAAATTCATTAAAATTTTAGTGATAACTCAACTGCACAATTTCGATAGTGCAGTTGCGACACTGTACAATTTCGATGTGTACAGTGTAATAAGGCAATAAGATAAGCGATAGAGAGAGGACGGCAAGACAAAGAAAAAGCAACAAGGGAAACGAAAGAGACCAAAGAAACAAAGCAAGAAACAGGAAAGAAAGGCACCAACCGAAACAACCCCAAAGCAAACAACACCAACCCACCCCAGGCGAAACGAGTCCCAGTTGTGGGACGGGCGCGAAAATACGTTAAAACAGTTAAAAGTGCGGCCTCGGTCGCCTAGTAAATCGCTAGGGATAACAACTGCTCGTGCCTCTCGTCCATGTTGGCGGTCGGAATAGTGGCCAGGAGCGTCTCCGACATAACATAGTTCAAGGGATACTCCACCACCAAAATCGGCCGCGTCACCACCGGCATACCGGTTATAGACTATTAGGACTCAGGATAGTCCAACTCCCGGCTGGACTATTCAAGTTGTTGAGACAACGGCAAATGCGGGATTAACAAAGAACCTGGCCTCATGATGGAATGAAAGGAGTGACTTGTTAGAGACGCTAGGCAGCGTACGCAAAGCGAAGAAAAAGCACGGAAAAGCGAAACGAATTGCGAAACCAATATAGTAAAACTCTAGCGTCGGAGCCGGTCAGTAAAGTCGACCGAACTCCGCGCTGCCGAAGTCGAACTGAATCCAAGAGACGACGCGGTAGTCGTCGCCTCAAAATTTTCGCCTATATTGAAGGATAGCGATTTTGTCGCTATCCAATCGGAGAAGCTCGTTCAACGCCCACTTTTTCAAGTTCAAACCCGGGCGCCCAATCGAAAAATTCCCAAGATTTTGATTTTGACAGCTATCGTAAACCCTGGGTCCCCTTTAGAGAGAGTCGGCTTCAATCGAAATCGCCGACATCAAATTTCAACCCTCTGATTACTCGGAGGTCGACCATCTGTGAGTTTTCTCCAAAGTTCTCCGATTTTACCCCATCTGTACCCCCAAATTCTTGTCAGAAACTTGTCTAAAACCCATTACTCAGATCTTTTAAACCTCTTACCTAATTTAGCTTGGTCGTTATCCCCCAAATGTCCCACGAAAGCTGTTAAATCACCTGTCAAATTTCAAAATTTTAAATCTTTTCCCTTTATAAAATACTTGGAATAAGCTTGAATGTGTCTTTTCGGTGATCTGGTCCTCATCCATCAAATTTTTCCCCCAGCTAACTCGCCGATTTGAAGCCAAATTTCTGCTATTTAGCGAGTCAGCTGCCTCATCCATAACCTAATTAAGCTTAACAAAAGTCCATCTGGGGTTAAAGATTATCGCCCTATCCATGGATAAACGTGCAAACATTGCACGTTTATATGTCGGCTTACAAGATAAAGCCAAACATTCCTAGCATTCCTGGCTTTCCTAGCTAAATTTCAAATATCCCGACAGGACGTCTTTAGACGTCCCGAAGGGGGGGCACCTAGGATGGGAATGAGCTGATTTCGCGGTCATGGGTGCAGCCCATTCCTATGTATCTTTTGACCTACCGGGAGTCCCATTCAGGAACTCCCAGGGGCACGGGAGGGCCCTAAACATGCCCCCCCGTCCGTCTCAGTCCTATATGTCCAGTCCGTCCGTAAAACTTATAAATTTAAGAGAATTTTGTATGTCCTGTCCCCGTGTGTCCTGTTTTTTGTGTCTTCCTACATATATATATATACATATATATTATATACATATATCCATACATACATACACATACACATACACTACTCATGAGCACACATTACACATGAGACACACAGACGACCTGAGCGACAGAAAGGTCGCTCAAGTCCACACTAGAAACACGCAGAACCACAACAACAACAACAACACAACCACACAGCAACTACAACAACAACACACACACACGTATACACACATACAGTCACCGCGACAGCAGCAACGACAACCGACAAAAAGGTCGGTTAGAGAGAGTGAAAGGAAAAGGAAAAACGGCAAAGAAAGGGCGCGGGAAGGGAGTTGGGACAGGGGGTTTCCGCGGGAATTTCGAGGGGCTGGGGCGAAATTCGGTCCCAGGACGAAGAACGGGGCCGAACGATACCAAACACGAGGGGGGTAGATGCAGTGGCGGGTCGGGACCCAATTTTGGGTTCCGACATATATTAGTATGCGGGGTTTCAGCGGGCTTTCCCGCTCTAACGGAGTCACAAATAGGCATACCGAGTCACGAAAGTCACACAGTACACATATATATGCATAACTACATTTCCATATAGGTCTAGGTTATGTCCACTCGGAACCATGGTCTCCAGCGAAACCTAGCGTAAGTATTGGCTGTTAATTGAATGTTCACCTGTTCGTCCCCAGAATATCTCAGGAGATCCTCCAGCGATTTGCGATGTTTCGAGCTCGTTCGAAAGCCCTAAAAATTTTCTACCGAAACGTACTCGGGGCATTTTCGGTAAACCTGAACCGGTGGACGGTTACGGGCCGACAAACAGGCCCGAGGTCCGTTATTTCCGAATAATCGGAAACTACCGTAACCCACTTGTTTCAGCTTACTTCTGCAACCATCAAGCTATGGTTCACTTTGGACCAGGTAAAATTGAGAGTCTTGATTTCGATCACTTCCCAATCCCTTAAATTTTCAAAGGCCTCCTATTCCCGGACGGTCGAAATTTTGAATTTTAGCGTGGAAGCATTTCCTAACGGTCGAGTTCCGTTCTACTCTCCATCTCGGTGCCATTTTGAATCTCTTTCCTATTCTTGTCTAACTTCGAACCTTCGCCATAATCAGCAACCTGAGTAATCTGAGTGGATCCGTCCTACAGGATACACAATTATCATGAAACATGCAAGGGCATAAAATAATGGCAAAAACACACTTATAACGGTATAGATACACCAAGACAGCAATATTATCAAAACAATTACCAACGACCGTGGCACCCGGCAACACATGAAAACTTAGTTCCAGTAACTGTGTCTGATTCGGTTTAAGGCGCGTTCAGGCCATTTTGACGCCGAAGTCATGTAAAATAAACGTAACGGGCCGGAACGGGCCTGTTACATAATAGTAGAGCTGAAGCGTGCCGAACAGTAGAATTTCTGCTATTAAAGTAAACACATATATTTTACGCTATATACATTTACCATCCGTGCCCTTGCCAGGCTTGGAACACGGAAGCCCCACAACTTGAAACAACTAGGGATTATAAATAAACTCGGAATCAAAAATGTCTGTACCAGCGAGCGCAAATAGAACGCCGACTAGCGGCACATCAGGAATAAATAGCATAGGAAGTGGCACAGCCACCACGGCTGGTAGTACAAATGGACCAGGTCCCACCGTAAACGGGGACCCGCTAGTAGCAATCCTACAGCAGCTAACGCAAAGGACAACTACTGCGGCGCCTATAATACAAGTGGGGGACATTCCGCCGTTTTCAGGAGCTGACGGACAGGACTTCGAGGCCTGGTTAGCCACCTATGACAATCTGACGGACGCGAATGGATGGACACTAGATCAGAAACTCATTTGCTTCCCGACTGTATTAAAAGGTGAGGCGCTCAAAATTTACGAGAGCTTTCCAGACTGCCAGAAACAAACATATGAAGCCCTCTGCTACAACATGGGGTTCATGTACTCTTCCTCGCAGCGAGATGAGGACGCCTTAATCACGTTACGCATGCGCATACAGGGAGAACGAGAATCAGTCGCTATGTACGGACAAGACCTCCAAAACTTAGTGGACAAAGCGTTCCCGGAGGTCGAAGGTGAACAACGCGACGCGTTACTACAAAAATTCCTGCGACAAGGACTAAGAAAAGAACTAAAATCTGGTGTAATAGGGAAGACTTATCCGTGCTTCAAACACATGATGGACAAGCTTAAATATAAGGAGGACGCCATTATAGCGTTCCAAAAGGAGGTTATTGGAGTACCGGTTCGCAAGAGCAGCCGGTCCAAGACAGTAAATTACATATCACAAGGCGCTGAAAACACGCAACTAGTGGATCAGATCCGCGAGGCATTAGATGAGAACAAGCGCACCACAGCCGGCAGCGATGCCACTATCGCGCGGCTTATCGATCTGCTAGATAAGCGCACTGAACAACACCAACTAAATGCCATGATGCAGAATAACGGAGCACCGCAGATCGGCGCAAGTGCAGTACCACCGCCAGCACCAGTCGGAAACCAGTGTTTTCGATGTGGCTACATGGGGCATTTCGCTAGAGAATGTCCGTACTTCCGAATGGATGTGTACGATCCATTGCAAAATGAATACACACGTTTAGCCACACGCGCAGCGCCTAGTTACACGTACAATGCACCGCCACCACCCGCCATTAAATACGCTAGGCCACCGCCACAATACAATAATCGTCCTCGCTATCGAGTAGTTGAACTTAGAGGTGGAGCACGCTACTCGCGACGTGATGAGTGGAACAACATGGCTAATCAGCGGGGATACACTGGCTATGGGCAGCAAGGATACTATCGCCCAGAGCCTGCGACCTACAACACGCATGGAAATGGCGGTCAGACCGAGTATTACAATAGATCTCGCGGACGTAGCGCCAATGGGTACAACCAGCGAAATCATGGATATAACCCAGCAAACGAACGACGCTATGCTGCACCACTCCAACCATTGTCGGCAGAAGCCGCTCCGTTTCGGCCTCGCACATCTAGTAATGGTTGGAATAACACAAACCAATTAGGAGCAGTGCCTCGCAATAGACCTGCGCAGGCACCAATGAATAACAACGAGCGAGATGACCGTCGCAATGCCGGCGTAATGTCAGTGACCAAAGCAGTAGATCCTGAGCTAGCACACCGCTTAGATGTCATGCGACATGAAATGTCCACGCTGGAAGAACGCGCAGGAGCTGGCTTAGGCACCCGTTCGGCACAAGTTAATATGCTGGTCACTGAAGATGAAGCAATGCATGAACATAATGACACAAATTGTGAAATTGAGCCAGAATACCTAGACGACGTTGAAGCAGAGCCAGGCTTGTACCAGGTAAACTCACTGCAAACAGATACGGACACACCACGCGAATGGTCACAAGCGACCGGGTCGTGGAGTGGCAACGAAGCAAATCAAATACATGAAGAAGAACCACTTGAATATGGAGAATACAGATACGGTAAAACACAAAGCAATACTGAACCCAAACGGCGCTCGGCTTTGTTGTCTCCAACCCCTGGCGCGCAGGGTGTAACCCGAGACTCTGTGAATACTGGTTGGCCAACCAACTTATTTGTATATCCCGATAGGAAGTCAGCGCGAGGAGATGAAGAGTACCGAGATACCGAGCAGAGGAGTGAGAGGAGAGGAGGAACCGAGAACCTAATGGAACCAAAGGAACCTGATGATCCTGATGTGCCGAGTGAGAAATATGGGAGATGGCCGTTCGGACTTCGGAGGCCGATTAATAGGGCATCCGTGTCAAGCAATGACCCAAACTCTGGCACGTGTAACCCATCTCAGGCGGCTGCACATCGAATGGAACCTAAGAACCTAATGTATGGAGAAGCTAATGGAATGGAACCTAGAGAGACGCCGTTCGGACTTCGGGGGCCGGTTAATAGGGGTCGCGTGTCTGGTAATGGCTCTAACGCCGGCACGGCACAACCTGGTGACGCGAATTTTCATAGGCTTACTCAAAATTGTATGTGTCTAGCGGAACCAGAAGAACATGCGGAGGAACTTATGAACCTAAAGGAACCTAATGGACTTGCGGATACTGAGAACCTAATGGAACCTAGCGGAAGGAATGAATTACCGAGGAACCGAGAACCAAAGGAACTAAATGAGCTTAACCTAGCGGATGCATCCAACTTAACTAAATTGACTTCCACCAATTTAGGGCGGCCGTGTGAGGCCCCTGTAGCTTTTCAACCGACCAGGGAAGACCGCTCGTGGACACTGGTCAGGTGCGATGGAGACCTTCGGAACACGGGTCAGTCCGATTGTCCTAACTCCGTTCAAAATTCGAACGCGTATGTGTACCCTAGTATCTTTAGAGGCCGGGGAAGACCGCTCGTGGACACTGGCCAGGTGCAAGGGAGGCGTCGGGAAGTGAGCTGTCCTGATTGCCCTAGCTCCGTTCAAAATTATAATTTATGTGTAGGACCAAATTCGAACAGGGTTCGGTCCCTAAGTGTAGGAGCCGTAGGATCCAACCAGGTCGGGAGCCGCGGCTATTGTGTGCCGTTGTATAGTAGCTCCAGCCGGCAGGTGAAAATGTGTGCGGCCGACTGCGACCGGGTCGGAGCCGGTATGTTTGAATCGTGTGTAGAACCGGGAGAAGAAACTGTGCAACATGTGAGCAAAAAGGGTTTGAGGTTACACGGAGACAATGCCGAGCCGAATACCGACAATATCACAAGCATAGAGAATCATGATGATCGAGCTAACATTTGTGCAATTGTGAAACCTAGTGATGAGAAAGTGGAACTCAGTAACCCAAAGGAGAATAATGTAGCCAGGAAGGAACCAATAGTAACCGGTAAAAGCTCGAGAGTTGTGATAATAACACCCATGGCAAATGACGGAATGGAGAGAGCAAACATAATGGCAACCCAGCAGCAGGAAAACAATATGGAGATTGTCACATGTCAGTTAAGCCCAGAAGCAGCCTGCGAAGTAGGAATCAACCCAACCGGATTGCCGGTTGACTTAACGCAAATAATTGAAAAAGCACTGAGATCGCCCACATCGTTGGGGAGTGTACCAACATTTGGCCAGGTCGGTATGGGCCCTGCGATTAATCACACAGACACACAGTTGATAGAACATAAGTATACGCTGGATCAGGGGGATGCACTAATATGTAGACAACAGATATTGGATATTATATTGAGGAGATTGCACGCATTGGATAACACCAGCGAAATAGTAGAGCCTTTGATCTTACAGGGACTACCTGACGGGGAGCGAATCACGTTGCTAGGGTCGGATTCAGAATTCGTGCCCACAGTTAAACCGGAATGTCACGGCAAATTTCCCCATTACATCCTCGCACTGCCTAAATTACGTTTTGGAGGAGAACGAGCACCAATAAGGACGCTATTTTATCGGAGGGTCGTAGCTGTGTCGGAGCGGGGTGGCTGGAACGGCCCGAATCGACCGACGGCGGGACGCTGCCGTTTTGTCAGGGCTGTTGGAGCTTGCATCTCCGTACCTATACACTATGCCGTGGATACACGTTAGCAGTAGCATGTTGAAACACCTAGAGGGACTTTTGGAGATCGTTTCCCGGGTCATCAATTCAATGAGCATCGCCCAAGCAATTACGGAGGTGTATAGATCTCAAATCCCTATTCTACAGACATGCATTATATGCGAGGAACGACATAATCTAAACTTTATGGCTAGAGAGGAATGTGCGTTCACCACCTATCATGGCGAATGGGACTAGACTAGGAATCTGTCCGCAGAGTGTGGTACAATTAGGAGAGATGGGATAGTATCCATTCGCCCAAGCCGGACACAGGGATTGCACACAGCCTATGAACTCATAGCGTATAGGGAAGCCAACTTGGAGTTTTTAGAAACCATAGTAGGTGCACCATATTTGCTGGATAACCTAGTAACGGAATTCGACGAAACCGGACCCAAAGTTCCGGTGCTGTCAATACATCATATCGTATACGCTATAATGGCTAACCCGTTTTTCAAGGATATACGTAGCAAACCAAAGCGCGAGGAACTACTATACCTACGACTATTGTGGTTACGTAAGCCCGCTCAAAATATCTGGCAGAGTGACCCAATGGACGATATAGACCAAGCCCGAGCGCAGACCATGACGATGACGTGACATTCATTGACGAAGGGGAACTTGAAAGTTAGTTGAGTGCAGCACTCAGTGACGCTAGCGCGGACGAATTTTACATGCCCGCGATTGAATCACTCGCCTCCGACGACCTCAACTCTGAGTTAAGTTTCTCCGTGGACAATGAGACTGTCAGGCGTGAACACGACACTACCGTTGATCGAAGTAACCAGGTATCACCGACCGGGTCGGTACGGTCTTCTTCAAACGGATCAGGACAAAGAGTAAAAGCTGCGGTCGGATTGCTAAACCAGGGAGCTAAGATAATGGGACTACTAATAGCGTTGCTAATCCTCCACCAGTTAGGTCAAACTCACGCCATCGCTACGCCATTTTTGGACCAGGTAGCACGCTTAGGAGCCATGGTAAATCAACAGGTGGACACGCTGATCGAACCACAAGGCTTAGTGATTACTGCTTCGCAATCCACCTTCCTGCCAATAATATTACGGCTATCCTTGGACGGACTACAACCTAGTAGACAGGCAACTGGTATGGCGTGGTGTGTATACACCCCCAGGGGTAAACCATGTTTGGGGAACTGTTGTCCCAACCCAAATTGTACTACCATGCCGGATTTACAACAGAAAGTACAAGAATTAGAAAGAGAATTGAGGAGCACCTATCAGGGTGTATTAGATACTAGTTATTATATGGCGCTAATGCGTGAATACTGCGAAGCGAACCCCCACCTTTGTGAGCAACCAAAAGTCCGAAAGAAACGCTTTCTCGCAGCGCTAGCAGGAGCAGCAGGGGTGGTAACGGGTTTTCTAGGTGTAGGTGTAGCGTTTACTAACGCCGTTCACCTAAAAGATCTAAATAAGCAAGCCCTCGCGCTCTCTAAAGAAATGAGAAACACCTACAATGTCGCCTATGGCAACTCGCGAGCGATAATGAAATTAACGCACGCTAATGAGGAACTGTATTCATTTTTACATCATGAGATGCAGGAGGTAGTTACCATGATTGATCAGGTAAGGTGCCAAGAGCAACGCTACGTTACTGATGTTCACCGCGAGCTAGTTAACCATATGTTTCGTACCAGCCTTAGGTCCTCGGTTGACGCCGTCATGGAAGCCATGATGAGCGGTCAACTATCACCGAAAGTATTGGACGCCTCCACGCTAAAGAACTTATTGCAGAGGAACTTGCAGATAGCGCAGACCATTTTAGTACGCGGACCTGCACTGGCATACCAATTTGGACAAATCTACCCAGTGCGCATCGATCTAGGATCATTCAAATTTGCCTTTATATTGCGAGTTCCTTTAGTTACGACGGACGACGTCCGACCCTACTTTCGAATCTACAACGTTGGCTGGAACGTCCCAGAGCGCAGCGCCCATATGAAGTTACCATTGCCTGACTATGCCACGCGGATTGAACGAGCACGGTACGAGGTACTTAAACTACATGCATGTAACACGCGACCGGGTATTGCATTCTGTGAAATACACGCATTGGCAACGGACCATACATCGCGTTGTTTGGACTGGATCATCATGGGCGAGGACGCTCCTGATGAAGCTCGTCAACTCTGCAAGATCAGTGCATTGGTCGGGCCAATGGTTAATCACACCGATGTTTACACCACAGCACAAGGAATCTTAATCCGAACTGCTGAACGCAAGGCCGTCGTCTCCAAGAAGAAACATCTTAGTCACGTTACCCGAGGAGACACGATGGTCATTGCGGACAACGGAGTTTTGTGGCTGTCGCACAACAACTATACCCAGCTCGTGGTCGGGCCACTTATGCTGGCTAGCACACTAGACGCGCAGGAAGTCACGGTTCACATTGGACCCAACATCACCGTCCACGACTTTCCGGAAATACCGCTCAAACCGATTGCTTGAGCTCATTGGAACACGCCAAAGCAACGAATCTTCAAGTGCTGCATATCGCGGACGAGCAACTGAAGAAGGTGATTGACTTTCCATACATCACTACAACAGGAGTGGCTCCCTACCTATGGATGCTCATCGTGCTAGTAATTGCTGGCGTAGGGGCAATAATTTACTTCAAGAAGAAAGCGGGGTTCTGTCCCAAATGTATAAAAGGGCGTCTACAACGTTGGTGGCAACAGCGACCATGTGCTCGGGAGGGACTAACTCGACCCGAATTGCATGTTAAGACGGACAATGAATATGGCACCACAAACACGCCCCGACCAACTGTTTCAGCCCCAGCTGCGTCCACGGAACATCTCGAGCTACGAACAATGAGTCCTCTCCGCTCAGCTCGAATAAATGCTACGACCGAGGACGAAAGCGTTGTCCTGGTAGAGCCCGCGGAACTATTCGCTGTGTCTGAAAAATCCCAGCGTAGAGGACATCGCACTGTAGCCTATCACCGACAGGTCAACGCAATACATCATATGGACGCACCCCTACTCATCAATGCTTTTGTATACCGCACCCCGGTACTTACATTAATAGATACAGGCGCAGACGTTTCCATCGTATCACAATACCTGGTTAATAAGCTGGGACTCCAACCGCGCCCGGACGATTCCACTAGGATAGTGTCCGCCACTAAACAGGAATTAGAACTAGACGGCAGTATCAGCGTACCTTTGTCGATCGGATCTATAAAGGTACAAACAGAGTTCTTTGTCACTAAAACTGCACCCTATCACTGCATCATAGGAACAAATTTTATGTCTCAATTACCAAAATGCATCATAAATTTTAAGGAACGTTGTTTAGAAATAGCAGTAGATGAGGAAGAGGCTAGGATACCTTTTGCAGGATTAGAACGGTATGACCCGCCATTAATCGCCGTAATGTGTAGGAAACTCACCACCATAGAACCAAACACTGAAACATTCATTAATGCGATCTCCGAAATAGCTGAAACAGGCGTAGGACCGGCACTATTCGTGCCTGCACCGGAAATGGTGGACATCGCAATGGCTCACGCATTCGTACTAAGAAGCCAAAGAACAATACCAATTGCAGTAATCAATTTCGGAAACACACCGGTTACCATTTATGCCGGACAAACCATAGGTCACATGGAGGTAATGATGAACCCCAACGTGCAGTTCCTGAAAGACACAAACAAAAATTTGATTCGATATGAGGAACACAAACCGGCGAAGCAATTGAATAACATCACCACGAACCCTGAAAGAATTATTCAACATATCGAAGCAGGAAAAAGGTCGATTGACCATGAACGAGCTCAAAAGATCTTGAGTAAGATAGATTTTGATAAGACCTTATTGTCCCCGTTCGAGTTAAAACAACTGAAAACTGCGATCGCTGAGAATGCGGACGTCTTCAGCACGCACGATTTTGACTTAGGGCGTTACACTGAACATAGGCACCGCATAGAGACCGGAGATGCCAAGCCAATAAAGCAAGCACCGTACCGACTAGCGCACTCTTTACGTGAACCGCTTAGAGAGGAACTAAATAGTATGCTAGATGCGGGACTAATATCACCATCAAGTTCACCTTGGGATCACCAATAGTGTATGTAACCAAGAGTGATGGCTCACTCCGCCTCTGTGTGGACTTTCGGAATGTAAACACAGTAGCAGAACAGGACGCATATCCATTACCCAGAATAGACGACATTTTAGAATGCCTCCGAAACACTAAACTAATCTCTAGCTTAGATTTAAATAAGGGCTTCTGGCAAGTGGAGTTAGACCCAGAAACAAAAGATAAGACATCTTTCGTAACAGTTCATGGACAATATGAGTACAAGGTCCTACCGTTTGGATTAAATTCATCTCCGGGGGCCTTTCAGCGTTGCATGTCCATGATTTTGAAAGGGTTAGAGTGGGAAAAATGCTTAATCTACATAGATGACATACTGGTGTTCTCACCGACGTTCGAAGATCATCTAACGGATCTAATCAGAGTTTTCGACCGTTTTCGCAGACAGAACTTAAAATTAAAACCAGCAAAATGCCATTTTGGCCGAGGCAGTTTAAAGTATTTAGGACACATAATTAGTACAGAAGGTGTCAAGCCTGACCCAGAAAAGGCAATAGCAATTGAAGAATTCAAACTTCCAGAGATGTTGAAGCAGCTTCAAAGTTTCATAGGACTAGTAGGGTATTACCACAAATTTATACCGAACTACTCAGACATATGCGAACCCTTGAACGAATTAAAACGGAAGGATGCAGTATTTAAATGGACTCCTAGGTGCGAGGAAGCATTTAAGAAGCTAAAACAAGCGCTATTAGATGAACCCGTGTTAGTGCACCCTGATTTCACACAGCCGTTTATTTTGCAAACGGACGATTCAGGATACGCAATGGGCGCAGTGTTTATCGCAGAAAACTAAGCAAGGTCTCAAACCCATTGCGTACGCAAGCAAAGTTCTACTAGACTATGAGCGTAGATATCCCGCAATCGAAGCTGAAGCTTTCGCAATTAGATGGGCAGCGCTACACTTTAAACATTATCTGGTAGGGCACAAATTTCATGTAGAAACCGACCACAAGCCACTCAAGGCTTTATTTGACAAACCGCCTCGCAACTCGCGTTTATCTCAGTGGCGCAGTGAACTTCTACTTGAATTTGGAGGTTTTGAAATACAATACAGGCCAGGCAAAGAGAACGGCAATGCCGATGCCTTGTCGCGGGACCCCAGGTACGACCCGTCCATAAGTGAAGAACAAGGAGATACATATGAAATATTAATGATGGGTCGAGGACGACCCACCGGCCCTCGTCCACCAACAACTTGCGCGGCATGGGACCAGTCGCACCTGCCGTATCCCGTACGCACAGTAGCACCATTCGCAACAGGCGCACCAACCCCTATAACGGTAAGCCCAGTAGCTCCCCCAGGACAGCCAAACCCCGAAGCAATCCCATCACAACTGGTTCCCGACACGCAGATCATTACAGTACCCCCAGCAACGCTAACAAGCAAGCAGCCACGCTCAGCGCTATCCCAATTAGAATGGAGCCAGTAGAAACACCAGTAATGTCGGTACGTACCACAACTATCTCGGGTTCTGGAGTCGGACCTCAGGCTCGAGGATCAAAAAGACCACAACGACCCAAGTCAGAAACCGTAAAACTAAGAGCTACCACACTACCAACAGAACAGGAATTCGATAGACTCATGAAATTAATGATGCACTATGAAACAGAAATACTACCAACCGTTAGGATCGAGGACACACAGGACACTCACGAAAACATATACTTACCGTTCTTTTCAGATCTCCCAGATTTTAATTTAGTACGGCTCTTACCATATATACAACGAAATGACCCGGAATTGGGTTCAATTTGGTGGTATTTATATAACAAAACACGGCCCAGGGCCGAGCTAGGCGCACTAAGAATTGAAATGCGAGCTCATTACTTCTAGTTAGCTCAGGACACTAACATACTCTACATGCACCCGTTGCAACCAGGAGACATAAACTACAAATTATGCGTCCCTATCACACTTGTGCAGCAAATTCTCAAACATGAACATAATACCTTATATGGAGGACATCCTGGCCCTGATCGGTTAATAGCAAAATTGAAACAATTTTACTATTGGAAAGGTATGTCAGAACACGCACAACAATGGATCAGGCGATGCACTCTATGCCAATCCCCGAAGGACCCGATTTCGCGGATAACCACCGGATTGGGCAGGGTTCCGTTGGCAAATCAACCAATGTATCGTGTATTCGTAGACATACTCGACATTCAGGTTAGGTCACAAGCAGGCAATCGCTACGTTATTGCATTTATCGATCAATTCACAAAATTCGCAATAGCAGTAGCAATAAGGCACCAGGATGCACACACTGCCGCTCGCATATTTTTATATGAGGTAGTTAACAAGTACGGAGCCCCCAGGGAGCTATATTCTGATAGAGGAGGTGCTTTGACCGCACACATGTTTGAAAGCCTGCGCCAGGAAATGCACATATTTCGGCACATGAGTTTAACTTACCACCCTCAGGCAAATGGTGAGATCGACAGATTTAATCGAACACTATTATACCTATTAAGAGTAAGCGTACCGCAAGACGATCACCATTCATGGGATATATCATTACCATTTTGTGTAATGGCTTATAATTCTTCGGTACACACAGCCACCAAATATCCACCATTTTTACTAATGCATGGATTTTATCCTAGGTTACGTGGAGAATACGACACGCATAGTGCAGCCACAGGATACACTGGAGCTCACTCCTATAGGGTCAACGCGCAGCGCTGGGTGGCTTCTATTAGGGAACGCGTATATCAATCAATGAGAGCCGCCCAGGAAGTAAATCGATTAAGGTACAATAGGCGAGCTCGCGAACCACGCTACCAAACAGGTGAATTAGTCTGGGTCTATAGGCACGACACCACACCAGGAACATCTAGGAAACTTACACCTCGTTGCTGCGGACCATACAAAATACTAGGATCACCCCGCCATGCATGCGTGTAAGAATGCATTCTAATCCGGAAGGCATGGCGCATGTGATACACTTTGACAGAACTAAGACGTGTTTTAGAGCTCTAGATCCAGTGCCTAATGTAGGAGACTGGCTAGGCCAAGTGCACGCTTCTATTCTAGAAAGGGGTTTAAATGAACCAACCCAACGAATTATCGCTTACAGGGATTTCGTTATCGAAATAGAACCGGTAGATGAGGTAGCAGTGCGCACAGTAAGAGCAGCAGTCAGTGATAGTTCGGACACTGAGAGTATCGAAATGGGTGACCCCAATGTTCCTAACTTTTACCGCCGGACGTACGCAGAAATCGAGGCCGAGCAAGCCTCAATGGAGCACATCGAGTATCGGACGGACGACTACGAGCCGCAGAATCCAAGGACAGTCAGGAATCGGATTCTGCTGACTGATCCGGATACAGAAATAGAACCGTCTTGGCCACCAATATCGCAGGAACAGGTTACCAGCCAAGAGGCCTTTTCATACATACCAGAACCTGTCTACACGTACCCAGTCTACCAGTGTCACCACCTCAACGACCAGTGCACCAATCTCGACACCCCAACAATTTCGTAGGGGCGAACGCTCCCTAGGCGAAACTGGACCATCAACCTCATTCCCACGATATCGTTCCAGCCAAGAATTACACCCTGCGGCTTGGCGACAACGGACACCCCGACCGCCACCCTACGAGGAATCTGATTCAGACGACCCAGACTTACAAGTGGACTAATTTACCCCATGCTAGCACGTACCTATGATCATGCACGCAAACAACCATAAGAAGGGGGATTGGAAGAGGGGTCCAGGAAAATATATACACAATTTTATTAGAAGACGAGATCATCTTTACATTTAGACTTATTCCCAATATGTACATTATAGATGCATCGGGCCCACAGCACAAACAGCATCAACGCCCGTCTGATCCCAAAGGGCGTGCGGCACGTACCAGTGGCGATCGCTGGGCACAAATTTCCTCAGGTGCCACAATATCATCTGGACCGGGAGGGACGATGGGAATTCGTCTCGCTCAACAGCAAACGATGGAGTCACCTGTCCAACGAATACCGCATGTAGGACCGCTTCGAACATGACGGACGGCGCCTCTCCAGCGTCGCCGAGCACTACCACCTCGGTGTCCTGGTGCTACTGCGGTACGAGGACGAAGCCAAGGAGTTGGGCGAGATCGACAGCACGCCAACCGAATTGCAACTTCGCAGCATCGCCCTGCAGCGACAACTCCCGCACAGTGCTCGACGTTGGCACATGTCCTACGGAGCACACCTGCTGCGACCAATCCTGTTGGCAAAGTTCAGCATTGACGAGTACGCTGAGGAGGTGGAGAAAAGGCAGCCGGCAACTCCTCAACGATTCCTGGGACAACTTTTGGGGCACTGGAATGCCCCCGGCCCAGTGCAGCAACTACCGGACAATATGCCACAACGTCGCTGGCCGGTTGCTCGAAGAAATCCGAGCGTTCCATCGTGACGGCTTTGTTCGCTGGCCACGAACCATCATTGTCGGCGACGAGCAGGCCCTGCCGCTACTCGAAGTGGCCGACGAGCGTAACTGGCTCGTCCTTGCCTATCCAGGGCTGACGATGGTCGAACTACTGAAATGGGCCAACGCCCTACTAACGCCGCAAACGGACTGCATCTTCGTTTTGGGCGGCTACGACGACGTATGGCTGGAGGTGCGGAAGGCATTCTCGCCGGGTGCCTACTTCAAGCGCATAAAACGACACCTGGGAGTATTGGACCGGCGCGCTCGGGAGGAGGCCGCCATCTACGTCGCTTCGCCTCCCCCACACTGGGACGCCAACAACTACACGGGCGACACCTGGTGTCGGCAATTCCGCACGCGTAAGACGGAACTCACCCTCAGCCACCAGTCTCTCCGCAGCGTAATTATGCCACGATGGCCAGCGCCACTGATGGAACCCGAAGCTTGGGATACGGTCGGACCGTTTAACCAGGGTGAAGATCGCCGGCGTTGGAACCAACCCGTCGTGACTCCGGCGTTTCATCATGAATTAGTCGCCTGGGTAGAACAGAATCTGCAAAGCGCAGACATTATCCGGCGATTAATGGAGCGACCGTTGCCAAGAGAAGAGTACTGTAACTACCCAGATAGTGAATTGTAAAGTATGTATAGGAGGGGTACCGCCAGCAAGTCCTTAGAGTAGTATAGAGAAAGGGATGAACAAGGCCAAAATTTTAAATCATCCGGAGATGATAGAAACACAAACCGCTACACAGGCTAAATTTACTCGAGATAGGCATTTTAACCCAATGACGCATGTTTTTGGAAAATAAAGGTAGGCAGGGCAAGCGAGGCGTTAAGCAGATAATTGTATACTATGTTTATTTAAGTTCCCTTTATAGATGAGCTCCAGCAACGTCGACGTGACACCAACCCGAAAATCCGGCGGACGACTACCAACGGTCGGACCGTACGCTCCGCCGGAAACTGCCTTATTCCAACTACCTACAATCCCGGTCTACCGAGTGGAACTGAATAAGCCATATGCCGCATTCCTCTCGCATGGTACGGATTGGCCAGAGCTGTCGAACATGCACGAAACGCCAGTGCCGTTCAGCAACGATGGCGTCCTTGCCAACTCCGTAGAGCGGCATTACCACGTCCATGTGCTGGCAGTGCTAGAGCACCATGACGCCGCTCGAGAACTCATCGCATCCACCGACACGCCCCTGCAGATCAAATCCCGGGCGCGAGTGCTAAAGGATGAACTAATCGACTACGTCACTAGCGCTCGCCTTAAGCAGCTGTTGGAGCACATCATGCGGCCAATACTGCTCAAGAAATTCGCCATGCCGGAGTACGCTCACGTACTCCAACTCACCGAGGATCGACAACTACTCGAGGCCTCTACGGACGCTTTTTGGGGTGTCGGACGCTTCAACCTGCAATTAGAAAACAATGAGGCGCCCGGACGCTGCCATAACATCATGGGACGCTTGCTCGAGGAGGTGCGCGAATTCCGCGCCACCGGCAACGTGAGATGGCCCCGAGTAGCCATTTTGGGAGATGCATTAGCGTTGCCGTTATTGGAAATGGCGGATGATAACAAATGGTTAGTCAATGGATGGCCAGACGCTAATTTGGCCCGACTCATTCAAGCCGCCAATGCCATCGTCACCCCACAGCTCAATTGCATCATCCTGCTGGGTTGCTACAACTATATATATCGCAAAGCGCCTCTGGAGCAGCTCCATGCGACGAACCCAAATGCGGCATTTAAAAAGGTTAAACGCCACTTAGGAGTGCTGTCGAAACGTGTAGCGCCAACAACAACCATCATCATGACGCCACCTATCCCGCGCTGGGTTGCTACCAATCAGGACGCAGCGTCCTAGACAGCCGAGTTAAAGCAAATATTAAGCAACCATCGTCAGCGGTACAACACGCTCCACAACGTGTTTATCCCAACGTGGCCGTCGCGTTCAACACATCCGATGCATGGGAGCGGGACGAGCCACACATGGAGTGGGGCGAGCGACCTCAATTTCGCGAGCCGATGGTGTCTAACTACTGCCGCCGTAATTTGCGCGAGTGGATAAGCCATTCGGATAGCGACAATGAATTAAAACGCTTGGCACCCTAAGCAATTGCGGGCAGGAAAGCGTAGTGTTAGCAGCCAACCCGAGCGAGGAATGGAATAAGAGCATGAAAGGAAGCAAGGTCAATCTGTACGCTTTGTCGGGAGAGGCATTGAAAGGGGTAACTAGGAGCATGAAACGTGTCTAGGTCACAGCAGTGAGAAGTGCCTGAGGCAGCAATTTAAAATACTATCTACGAGCAATGCAAGTAACTGAACCAGGTAGGCATAATCGGTACGACTTGGTGGGTTAGGAAATCTGCCAAGCAAAAGTACAAACTTTAAATAAAATACTCATCATGGCGAACACCAAGGACCAACTTTTGACGAGATTAAGATAAACCAAACGGGCAGACCAATGCCCACTTGTAACTGGAAATTGTTTAAAATAACCCCTGGGTTAGGGCATAACCGGCAGCCGGGTCCTTTCTTAGGGTGAACCAAATCAAATTGATCGGACGTACGGGCTA
The DNA here is from genome assembly GCA_030248225.1 of Trileptium ribeirensis. Taxonomy (NCBI): domain Eukaryota; kingdom Metazoa; phylum Nematoda; class Enoplea; order Enoplida; family Thoracostomopsidae; genus Trileptium; species Trileptium ribeirensis. The sequence continues at coordinate 42,892 of JASANE010003965.1, forward strand.
AGGTGTATATAATGTATAGGTGCTTCAGTGATAACATTGCGTGTATACTTATAACGTTTAGAACGTTGGGCAAATATAAAATGGAAAAAGAGAGATACATTTTCGAAACATCAAGACATCAAACTTAAAAATATTATAAACCATAAGGGAAAACTTCCAAAATTACCGAAAATAAAGGGAGAACGGACGCGTTTTGGTGATAACCAAACAAGTTGAACGTCCTTCTACCCTCGTTTTAGCAAAATTCCTAACAAATTTTTGGAAAATTTCTCTAAACTTAGTGCAATTTTAGGCCCAAGAGCCAAATTTCATGCCCAAACGGGCCATTTTTTCAAATTGCGCATTAGTTTTTACTTAATTTACACCAAGGGCTGTACATGACATGGGATTAATCATGCAAAATCTTCACTTTCTTTCTCATATCTCAACAAAGCAAACTTTCTACCATAAGTAAGGAGTCTATAAAATCCAAAAAATTTTAAGAGATGTAACAGCCCGAGATTTTAGGGATTTTTAATAGGGTATTCAAAGTAGGGAAACATTTAAAGTAAGGCCAAAACAAGGAGTATATCTAACGGGATGGGCGATCGGATGCCGGTGGAGCGTGATTCCGGTACTATATTGTGTGTGCATTAATTGTTGTTATAAAATAAATGTCATACCTTGTTTGTTGTATCATCACGCTCCACCTGCCTGGCATGCGCGGGCATGATTATTGTCGCATGAGATATAACAAAATAGGAACCCAAATTGCAGGTGTCCGGTCGACCCGAGGTGGATTCAATGATAGTATGTACATTTGTAAAAATTTTTGGATGTGTGTACAAAGAAATGTCACCTTATTTTATTCTACATTATATGCTAAAAGAGGGTGGTAAAATGTCCGGAAAGGAAAGCGATCAAACCTATCAAAAAAGTCATTTTTCCAGGGCCTAATTAAGAACGAAATTTTTATATCTTCCGACACATCAGGCCATGTAGGCTTATACCGTTACCAAGAGGGCTCCCTAAGGCTTCAAAATTTAGCGTTCGGGCCGACTTGGTCCCTACTGGTAAGTAGTTAGGGACCCCCAACTAAGCGTTTAAACACCCAATTTTCAAGGACTTAAATCTCAATCGAAATAACCAAAACTCCCCAAATTTTTGACCTCCACAGTATCTTACCCCAACTATCTAATCGAAAAGCGGGGGCACCCAACTTAACCGGTCCGCACAGGACCCTGATAACCCTCTCGGGACACTAAAATTTTCTATGTTTGCCACACAAAACGGCCTCTAACGGACCACCTATAGGAGATATATTGAAATTAATATTTTTATCAGTAGGCGACCAGCCAGGGCGTGAACCCGGTCCCGCCCCCGGCCGCCTACTGCTTTTCGTTAACTCATAATCGCTAAAAATATACAAAAAGCTTGATTAAACTTCGGCGCCCTGGGCGCTGGTATATCATAGCCCGCAGAGAACCTCGCGCCTACCAGCGCGAGGTTTAGTTTGTTTACAGCATTTGTCGCGCCCAGCTCACAGGCAGCTAAAACCAATGCTATTACAGCCGACCAGTGGCGACTCGTCAATTGATGAGCTGCGGTGTTGTTGTCTACACGATGTTTTGCCGATGCATATGTTTCTTTATATCTGTATGTATATAAGTTTGTAGTTTTCAAATTTTTGAAAATAGGAATTTGCTAGAGCAGGCAAGGACATTGTAGGGGACCTCGACGGCTGGTGAGGGGGCGAGACGCTATTATAAAAGTAATAGGCCCGACGCAGCGTCGGAGCCAGTCGAGTGTTCGCACAGACCAAGAGGTCTGTTTTTCTCTTATAGGGCGGTTGTCGCCAATGTATTTCAAGGTTTAGCGGTTTTCGTTTCTTCGAGTTTTCCTTCGCTTTTTGTTTTCTCTTTTCCCAGGGGTGTCTCCTACTGTGTAGAAACAGGACTGAGTCGCCCCTGGCGAGCTTTCTAGCTTTCAAAAGTAACTAGCAGGGGTTGCCCTTGCGGGTGCTGGTGCGTCCGACGGACCCGTAAGTGCGGTCCCGATGCAGTTGAGAAACTCGCACGCCAGAAGATTGCTTACAAAATTTAAAATCTCGACTGGTTCCCCGCTCGCCGGGTCGCCATTTTTATTTTAGACCCGGGGGCGAAAAATTTATAACTTTAGTGATGTGAACAGGGCTAATGGGATAAGGAGTACACACGGGAGGGGTAATGCTTGGAAGTAAAACGCTAAAGTAAAAGATTAAAAGCGTGTTGACCTGGAGGCAATCGCTGAGACAACGGATAGTTTGAGTACGTGCTAGGCTTACCCGTCAAAATTACGAGCAATTGATCCCTGAGCGTTTCAACTGGTCGTTCCCTTTTAAGTCGTCTAAAAGACCCAGTCTTCCAGGCCGTTTAGAGACGGTAGAAGACTGTAATACTTTGCATCAACCAACTTACAACCCCTCCGCAATTTGGCGCTGTAAAACCATTCTAAATTTTTAATGACCGTCAAGAGAAAATGGAGCCTCTTTCGACTAGTGCTCCATCCGAGCTCGCTTTCGAATCAGCAGTTTGAGACGAGTCTAAGCTATAGGAAAATCAACCAGGATAACTTCAGGTCGCACGACTTAAAGACCTGGTTATCGGGGAAGTAGAGCGAGCGGTCCACTCGGGACGGACGCAGTCATTTGCACGCAGGAAGCACGTTAAAGAAATAAAGAACGGAACCCCTGACGCTAGCCCCAGAAATTCGAGCCTCTACTCTGAGACTCGTTCCGCTCCGAACAAAAAATTCAGTCAATTAACCCCAAAATCCAGACGGGTCTCAGGTCGTTTAGACACGGTAGAGCACCTCGTCGCGCATTTTTAAGAATAGAATAACTATCGATGGGTCGATGCGGCTGCTCCATAGGGAGTGACGTATCAGGGCCTTTCGTGCGTTATTTGCCCCCATAAACCGTTTAGACACGGTGGGTTTCGATGTAGCGCCCCGTTTTCATGTCAAATCATCAATTCGAAAAAGCTTTACAAGGCAAACAAAACTCGGGAGACGCGGCAGCGCCTACCCTTTTTACGAGAACCCGCAACTTCAGGCCGACCCAGGCGCAAGCAAATGTTAGATCATAAATTTTCACTGCGAGTAGACTGCAGCTGACGCCCGGACTCGGTATAACGCACATCACATTTATGAAATGCAGAGTAAAGTGGGGTTAACGGCAAGAGAGTGTCAGCCAATGGTAGCATAAAGCGTTTTACCAGTGAAGTCAACAAACGGCCGGCAAGGAAAGTTCATCCCTGTGTCCTGTCAGGCGGGTAAGACAGTCCACGAGGTATAAAATAGGAGAGCAATTGATTTTTACGCGACTCCCTCATAGGGTCTGATCAGAACTCACATCACTCGTTGGGTACATAAACATATCATGGGGTGCCCTGCGAGGCACCCGTGCAATTTGTTGTATATCGATCATGTTAGTTATTTGGATGCAATAACTTGTAGTTAACCTGAATAAAGTGTTAGAGTGTGAAATTCTTAATTGGCGATTCGTGTCTAGCATAATGATTATACCAAAGCTCGAAAGTACAAACCATCGAAAGTGAGCCTAAGGCTAAAATTTTAACCCATAGAACCTCGACTAGGCCAAGTAAGGCTCTCCCAGCTTGGCGAGAAAATTACACCATCCGTTAAGGCACCCCCGCAGCGGTGAATGGCAAATCCAATCTTTGGTTTAGTCTCGCAATTCATAGTTCGGCTCGTTCAGTAGTTGGTGCACGGCTTAACTCAAATTTACTCACGCTAGATAAGAACCCTGGGAATTGAACTCCAGGTGTTCCCTCAAGCTACCGGTTCGGCAGGAAACCTCTTGTGGAACCAACCGGATTTATTGTCGGAGCTAGGCTCCTGTGTATCAGACTAAAACCAGGAATCGCGCCTCCATTAAGGTTTCCAACAGAATTGAGGGAAAGGCGAGTCAGCCTTATTACCGGTGAGCAGGCTTAGGGGTTGACTCTCCCTCGGGGGACCTTCATGCCATTAGACACGTGGGCCAAAATAGGGGCCAGGCCGAACACCCTGGTTAATCCGCCGGCAGCCTGCTAAGCTAAGCGGTTCCCTTAGGTCATCGCATAGGTCACCGGGGAGTCGTGGAAGCCGGGGTTGTCCGGGCACCACACCGAGGAAAATGGTGGTGCAGCTGGGATCCCTTAGGGCCAGAACTGGTCCTAGTACATAGGTATTAACATTCATTTTCTTCCAGTTTATTTCATTATTTAGGGCGAGGAATGCTTTTGTTTAAATGCTCAAAACGAATATACTTAAGTTGGATATAGTGCCAACAGTGCACTTACATTGAAATGTCTTGGAGCACATTCGACGCTTCAAAGCACATTTTGTTTTACTAGATTCATTTTTTTAAGTTTGGACTGTTTCGTTAAGACTAAGCGAAACAGTTCACTGTAACAGGATTTTGTCTGTAAAGATATTCACTATTTTAAACTGAAACAGGTTTTGTCTCTAACGATATTCGCTAAGCACAATCCACGTTGTGTTGCTCTTTTATCATCTTCCACAGTGAAAAAGGTCAAAAATGTCAAAAACAACTAAACGAACGGCTCCTTGCGTGCGGTATTTTGTTTCAAAAGACTCATGCCTACAGTGTTAACATGGTAAATGTTTCTTAGAAATATACATGGCATGTGGAATGGAATTTGACAAATTTGATAGGCGTTAAATGTACGAGGTGTTAAATAAACATTGACAAATAGTTCAACGGTCATAAATTAACTGCAGCATACCCTTTGAAGCGCGATTGCATTACTACAGTGCACATCGCGAAGCCCTGTGTAAACTTTGCTTGCAGTGTAATGCTTGTTTACTCATCCATTATTATTCTTTCGCTTTGCGAGGCCTTAGCAATAGCCTTAAAAATCAGTAGATCGCATTCACTGTTTGCAATAATACAACCCGATTTCGATTCCTGACACCAACTCGAGTTTTTCAAAAATTGCGTATTTAGACAATACAATTCGAGAATGAAATGTTAAGGCACTAAGGGATCAGGAACAATGGGCCCGAACACCCCCACAGCCGGACCGCAGACGACCAAGGAGAGACCAGCAGGAGCGGGCGGGCGCCAGGGCGGCCGCCCCACGGCCACGCCAGAGAGAGGCCCCCGAGAGCACCCAAGCCGCCAAAAAAAGGCGACCCGCCCCCCCAGCCAAACACCCCCGGCACCACACCCAAAAACCACGAAACAGCACCCAGCAACAGGCCCCCCCACGAGCACCAGCCACCAAAACACAGGAAGCACACAGCCAAAAAAACCGCGCCCACAACAACCAAAACCAAAAAAAAAACCCAAAAAAAACCAAAAACAAAACCCAAAAAACACCAAAACAAAACCAAAACACAAAAAACACCAAAACCCAAAAAACACCCCCCCCCCACACAAACACAACCACCCCCCGATTTTGACGGTTACGACCGTCCGGGAATAGGAGGCCCCTGGCTGCACGCTCAAGAAAACGAATTTGTTAAGACCGAAGTCAAAAATATTAAATTTACTTGGTTCTAGCAATACTAGGTAATGGTTACGGAAAACAACATGTTAGGACAAAAGCGAAAATCACACTTGGTAGCACTTGCAGCATAACGGACCGACGGATGCCGGGCTAATTCGAAGGCCCGTCACCGTCTGCGGTAGCCTGATACGGAGGAACACCGGAGCAGGCTGGTAGAACACTTTGGGAATCGCGGATGGACATCCAAAAACGCTCCGGACAACGCCGGCTCTTCGCTTGTAACACGTAGGGACAATCGCTACTTACGCTAGGTAGGATTGTCAACGTGGAGCCCGGATTGTTACTTTCCAGGTAGTTAGGATATATTATATATAAAATATGTACATGTATCTATTTATGCGTGTGTCCCGTGGACAACTTTTAGACAAAACCGCCTTGTAAATTTAGCCCATTGCAGTATGCAACTAATACGAAACCCTTTTTTTCCGACTTTCCCGTCGCCGTACCCCGCGTCAGAACCAGCGCATGCGACCCCTCGTTTTGTTCACCGCGATTAGTCGAATCCAACCATATGCTTTGAACCTCCGTCCGAATCCCCGCGGACCCGCGACCGTCACGCGAAGTCGCTTAGAAAGCTGTTGACAACCGCCGATGGGCACCGATAATTAGAGATTTTTTCGCTCTACCTTAAAATGGGCGAAACACCCCTCGTTAGATTTGTCTCGATGAGACATCTCCAAAAATACCCGGCGGGTCTCGCTCCGCCGCTCCGTTAACCCGTACGACCAATAAACGTGCCCCCATCATAGCCGCGACTCTCTCTAACTGCACTAATTTTAGTACCGTTTTTACTCCTACCGCCCCGGTGGCGGTATCACCCCTCGTTCAAATCGTCGTTGGACGCTGAGTCCAACGATACCTGGCGGACGTCGCTCCGCCCGTCCGTTAACGCAGGAGAGCTCGCTAAACGCCCCCATACTAATACACATCCGAACCCACATGTGGGTTCTAACCCGCTTTTATGTCTATCCCCCTCGTGTTTGGTATCAATCGACCCCGTTTTCCGTCCTGGGACCGAATTTGGCCCCAGCCCCTCGAAAATCGCCTCGGATTCCCCTTGTCCCGCTTCCCTTCCCACACCCGCCTCGTGTCCTCGCTGTCCTTTCGCTTTTGTCCTCATTTTCTTTCTTTAACCGACGTTTCTGGTCGGTTTTCTTCTTTGTTGCTGTGTTGTTGTTGTTTCTTGTGTGTTCTGCGTATGTATTTATCCTGAGCGACCTTTCTGTCGCTCAGGACGCCAGTACGTCTAGTGTGTATTGTGTGCAGTTGTATGTGAGTATTTGTATGTATCTATTTATAATATATATATATATATATATATATATATGTATAGTAACGTATATATAAGGACACGACATAAGGATGGACAGACAAGGACACGACATACAAAAATCGCTAAAATTTCAGAGTTTTACGAACGACGAAGTATAGACGGATAGGACGAACGGGGGGGGACTTTAGGCCCCCCCGCGGGCCGTAGGGGGGCGGGAGGAGGGCGCCCAGAAAAAAGAGAAAGGTTTAAATCTCCCCCCCCCCCACCAGAGCACGAGACTTCCCCTCCCCCCCCCCCGGCCGCCCGCGCGAACACACAAAACAACAAACCACCACACAAAAACCCGCTCATCCCCCCTTTCTTTTTAAAGTCTTGTACTCGCCCCCGCAACACCAACGACAAACCTAAATAAGAAAAATAATAATGAGGACAACCGAAAACAAAAAAAAACAAAATCAACGGCCACCCCGCAAGACGAAGGAGAGGGGGGAGGAAAAGACAAAAAAAAAAAAAAAACAAAAACACGCAAAATAGTAAGGCAGAAGCGAAATACAAAAAAAACATAACAAAAAATTTAAGAAATAAAGAATCTAATTTCGCTGGACATCCGGCGATGAGGACGGGAAATAAGGACTTTAAAAAATCTACTTTTCTTGGGAGAATTCGGACAAAATCACAGATGGTCAACTTCCGAGTACTCGGAAGATTAAAACTTAAAGTCGGCAAACTTAATTGACGCCGACTCTCCCTAAGGACATCGACGGTTTACGGTAGCCGTCAAGATTCAATTTTCCGGAAGTGTCCCCAATTGGACACTGAACTAAAGCTCAAGAAAAATGGGCGTTGCCCGACCGACGACGATTGGATGGCGACAAAATCGCCATCGTAACATACAGGCGAAAAATTCGAGGCGACGACTAACGCGTCGACTCGTGGAATCAGTTCGACTTCGGCAGCGCGGAGTTCGGTCGACTTTACTGACCGGCTCCGACGCTTGACTTTAATCTCCAGTTGTTTTCTATTTTCGTGTTTGCTTTCTCGTGGTTTTCGGTTTACGTGTTTGAAATGGGATCCGATCGATGGAGGACCCGCGTAGACATCTTCCGTCTCGCGGAAGGGGACTAGCAATGGCTGTCCCGGATCAACTACTGTAAGTCGAGAGGAGAACCGAGAGTACGGGGGTTTATTTTCCCCAAATGTAACAGTGACAGGTCATTCATCGGCAGTAAGTTAGGATCATTGACAAGCCTCCATACATCGAGTCCCGTTTTGGGCATCTTGAGCGATTGCACGGGATGGTGACAAATTGCAGGTGACAAAGTCGAAGTCTAGCTGGTTCCCCGTGGTCGTAGGTAAAGCACAATAAATTGGACGCCTCTCGTCCAAGTTTTACATGACTTGGTTCCTTCGAGTTAGGATCACTGAATTTTCCTGAGTCGACCACGGTAAAATTTCTTGAACGTGCGTACCACAACTTAAGGATTTATTCGATGATTTGTTCTGATGGTTTTCCAAATTTGTAGTTTAGTTGAACGTTCAATGCTCATGCCGTGTTTGAGCTTGAACAGAAACGCAGCTTAGGGACGGGGGACTAGCCTCCGTCGGGTTTTAGGAAACCCTTAAAATTTCATTCTGGCTCTCTGAGTTAAGAAAATTTGGGATCACAAAAGACTAAACAAATTCTAGGGACGTCAACATGAGCTTAAGGTGTTTGCTTCTTTTACGGAATGCTGTCTCGGAATCGTCTTCGCTCGATTGTCGGAATTTTAGTCTTAGAGCAAGTAGATGACATATTTTGTAGGCGTCTCGGCTGTACATTCAGAACGGTAGGACGACTGACCGGAATACCTCTAGGTGTCCCCCTTGCCCCCGAGTAATCAAAAAAGAGCTGGAGGAACTCGCCCCCAGCTGAACAAAATTTAGTCGACTCGAACAGACGGTGCCGATGGGGCATCGTTTGGCTGTAATACACCAGTGGTGGACGCAAATAAAAATGCAATCAAAGCAATTAAGTTTACTAGCGTCTACCATCACAGTTCGCAATGGTTTTCCGTAGAGACCATTTCTAAAAAAGGAAACAGAGTTAAAACTTTCCTCGGCACCTTTACTAAAAGTTGCCATCGCGGGAGGCAAACATTGTGCCCCCGCCTTAAACAAAAAATTTTAAGACTTTCCAAAAATAAAGAAAACTTATCTCCTCGCCCTGGCCTTTTTGGCCCCAAACCGGGCGAGCGCAAAACCCCTTTTTCCTTTTGGAGCGAGTTGATCGCTGAGTTTAGCTTTTCTTTGAATTTTACTCGGTTTGCCCGTTGGGCTGTGTACTATGTATGCCGGGTTTCTCCTTTCTTTGGTTTCAGTATCATATGGTTGCATTTCCCGTATCATGAGTTGAACCTGCACGGAGAATTTAAGTCCGCTGCAGAGTTCTGAGTCTTAACCATTCAGCCATAGGAACACACCAACGTTTACTATTACGTTGGTGATAACTCAACTGCACAACAGTGCAGTTTAAACACTGCAATATTGCAGTGAAATATGCAAAAGATAGGCGTTAGGGAGAGTCAAAGGACCAACAACCAAAGAAAGAAACAAAGGACGCAATGCGTCCCGGGCCGATCGCCCAGGGCCCGAGTGCTCAAACGACCCTATAGGTAGGAAACAAGGCTAATTTAGCCTTTGGATAGGTGTGGTCCGTCAGAAAGGGACTCGCCGCATCACAAACCCGTATCAAAATCAACGAAATCACTGGCCACAGGAAAATCAACCGGCTGGAACGATTGTCCCGCAAGTCCGTTTAAAAGGACGCCTCAAGACGCGTTGCAACCCTGACCGTACCCCGTCGGCTTGAACTTAAAGGAAACTCTTTCAATTTTTCCGTTTTTCTTGCCCCCCCCCCCCAGTCTTAGTCGTTCGGTCAGTCGTACTATCGGTAGGTAGGGACGTCAAACGTTACAATGGACGAGTTTCATAGGCGCCAATGCTGAATATCTGGAATAAGTGATTAGACGCCCCTCATTAGGCGTTAGAGGCAATATCCTTACTTAGCGTTCCGACCCTAGCTGTAGAGCTCGCGTAGTCAGGCACCAAATATCGTTTTCCCTCAGCCCCGCTTAAGTAGTCGTCGCCCAGAGCGACCCGCATTTAGGAGCATTTCTGAAGCACTCTAGGGCCCCTGCTTAGTGCGCTGCATAGCTGATTAGATCGCTAACATTGAGCTAAAGCAGGGATAACCGCCCCTAGTCACGCACACGGCGGATAGCCGCATGCTCCGTCCCCTGTTCCCCTGTTTTCTAATACCGTCTTGCGCCCCATACTGCACTGAATTGAACCGACTACCTCGGGCTGATTGTTAGGCCTTCCGACACACTTCAGGAACACTCGTCCCCTCGCTAACATTTGATCATGTAAATAAATTTGTATCTTGACACCGAGTACGCCTTGTTTTTACCGAGACGATAGGGACTTTTCTTTTTGGTTTGTCCACTCGGACGAGCAGGCACTGCCCGTCATGGCTTGTGGGCGAGAATGTCACAAGCACTGGCGAGCAGGGCCTTCTATCTATCTATTTACGCTTTACCGGATTAGGAAATGAAACAATCGGTAACGCGAACAGAATTTTACCAGTTTGTGACCAATGACTCAAAATTTGTTAGGAACCCCCACTAGTTTAAGAAGCTAAAACTTTCACTGGTCAAGGCACCCGTGCGCTCGCATAGAATTTATCGAAGAATGCAGGCCACGCCATTGATAATCCGACTTTAAACACTCAGGGCTCGTCGGAACCCTGTGGGGGCCACATAGGTCAATGCTCTAACACGGAGCATACCATGATTTTAACTAGGCAAATCGTCTTGAGCTTCAAATTTCTGGAGACATTTTCATGTTTTATTTCAGAACTCACTACGCGAAAACAGAATTTAACAACTTCCGATGAGTCTAAGATAGGGAATAGCGGCTAGGCTCCATGACCTGCGAGCAGGTGTCGGTGCTAGCCTCCCTGGGGGACCTCAGAAATCATACCCGATACTAGACACGTGCGCAACCCTTCGGGCGGGGTCCGAACACACCCCGTGAAGCGCGCCTGCGGCCTGCTAAGCTCCGTAGCTTCTTGGGTCTGACCAAGAATAGGTTCAAAATTTAGTATTCACGGTCCACCCTTGAGGTTACGATAGCCGGGGTCGTATGGGCATGGTGTTAGGAAGTTGCGCCATGCAGCTGCGTCACCGGTTATTACAACGTATGGGGGCTACGCCGTGAGAAGCGGCGTAAATTATCATTTAAACCCCACGTAGCGAGTTTAAAAATTTTTTTTTCCAAACTATCCGCCGTAGGAGCGTAAAATTTTGTTCAAACCCCACCCCATAAGTTTAAATTTTCGCCTAACCCGTGCGTCGTGAGGCGTAACTTCCTCGCTCGACCCACACCTCGTGAGCGGCGATCAAACTTTTACAGTTATCGGTGAACTCTTGCGTTACAGTTGCTCATGAAATGGTCCCAAATTGATCACTTGCTACTTTAACTAAGATTTGTTTTGATTCCGGTATGGACCTCTCGCATTCGGATAGAACTGCCGTGATTTACACGTGCAGGCTTGGTTCTTGGATAGTATGTTTTGTGTATGTCTCAATGGCCTTGTGGTTTGTAATATTTTGTGCCCTTGTCTCATCAATGGTCATAATTGCTGCATGCCAGGATCCAGTTCGTTTGATTGACATTTGGGTAGAGGCCGGCACCCGTGTTGCGGTCTGCGGTTCCGTTGAGTGCACAGCTTCGCCGGTGCACTAAATCTTAGGGCACTATTTCAGGAATTTTGTGTTCATAACTTGCTTAATTTCTTAAATAGTGTACTTATCTGCTATCACTGTATACTAATTTGCCAGTATATTCGCGAGATTGACGTCGCTTCGTATTCTGTTCCATAGTCGACTTTATTTTAATTTGCCCTTTCCGCCGGGACAATTAATTCCGACTGCCGACTGGACGCCGCGTCGACTTCGATTCACGTTATTAGCCTCATCCGAACGGACGCGTTCTCTGTTCAGCGTTGATTGAGCCGCAAATATCTACTAATCCGGGACGTTTGGACACGATTTATCGTTCTCTTCCGAACATTAATATCATCCTTGCCATTACTGCGGGGGACAATACGCTTAGCAACGACGCGAATTCGACATCGTCACACACTGCAACAGTGCCTATTCGACCGGGTATCGTGGATCGCTGCACGGACGCTGATTTGTCACCGAACAACCTGTTGGTGCGCCGCTGGATAGAACTCTGCCTGTAAACGACTCGTCTGGACGACTCGTGGACGCCGCTTTCGGGACACAACAAATCGGACTACTGATTGTCGCTGTGTTGGAACGATCTTTGGACATTTCGACAAGAAGATAGTTGGACACCGCCAATTGGACACTGTAAATACTATTTTACTTCGTGTTAATTTTTATATAAAATTTTGTTTGAGGTAACCTTGTTTTTGTATCGTTATAATTTTGCTTGTTGCCTTGTAATCTACGCCATTGTTTTGTGTAATATCTAGCGCTGTTTCTGCTAACCTATTGGTCTGTGTGGTTTATTGATTTGCTAACTAGAACCGTTGGGTTGCCCTGATATTGAAGGAAACACGGTAAAGAAGTTCGTGAAGTGGTAATCGGTTTAAGATCCAGTAATCATCAATACTTGGCAGTGGTAACTTCTGTGCACCTGATCAATTCGTACCCGAGCGTGTATAGATATTCACCGCATTCGCTAGCCTATATTCTGACTGTTGCCCCTATTGTTGATTCGGCTTACCTATTCTGTCTACTCAAACCTACATTACTGTTGAGCAATTGTGATTAGGACGATGGACTCTAACGTAAATCACAACGGAGACTTGGAGACTAGTGACTTCTTCGGCGCAACTGATGGACCGATGGAGGACACTGTACGGACTAGACCTCGACCGGCCGCAACTGCCGGCGAGCGGCCGTTGACGCCGCCACCACCTCGACCGACCGGACATTTACGTCGTGGAGACTTTGCTGAAGCGCTCGGCGCGGACGCGAGTGCCACTAACGCAATTTTACACCACTTAACCACCCAATCCACCGGACCTCCTATGATACCGTTAAGGGACATGCCGACCTTTGATGGGAAACCTGGAGGCCAGGATTTCGAAGATTGGGTTCGTATGTATAACCGTCTCGCCAACGCTAATGGTTGGGACGATCGTCGGAAGTTGATCTGTGTACCTGCTCTCTTGCGTGGACCGGCAAGGGAGGCCTTCGAAGGCCTTCCACCGGCGAAGCGTCAAAGTTTCTTAGGACTTGTCGCCAACTTACGCTTTTTGTTTTCGTCTTCTCGCAGGCCTGAGAAATCACTATCAGGACTTTGCACTAGGCAACAAGGAGCAAACGAACCAGTTGCTATGTACGGCTTAGAGCTGCAGAAGTTGTGTGATCGCGCCTTCCCCGATATGGAAGATGAGCAGAGAGACACCATGCTTCGTATGTTCTTTCAGAGAGGCTTACGACCCGAGGTGCGCAGGCAAGTTCTTAACCAGATTCATGAGTGTGAGACGTTTCGCGATACAGTAGCTGTTGCTAAGCGGTATGAGGATGCTAACGCCGCCTGCCCCGATCCAGACGCTTCGGTTACTAGTAAACCCCGCACTAAGACGGTAAACTCACTTCTTGAGGAAGGAGGCGAAGGTCTGATCACACAACTCCAGACCATGATTGAGGAACACCGTAAGGCAAACACTAGTAATAGTGATACGATTAGTCGGTTATTAGATGTGATTGACAAACGAGCTGAAAACACGCGTCAGTTAAACGCTCTCGCGCCGCCGTTTGTGCCCGGCTCGCCTGCCGCGCCGCCGTGCTTGCCGATGCCGCATATCACTTGCTATCGTTGTGGTGAACCAGGGCATGTCATGCGCGACTGCCCGCATCCCGCGCGCTATCCGCCAGCTGCTAACAACGTGCCGCGCAACGCTGAACCTGCGCCAGTTTATGCTTCCGGCGCTATACGTCGAGAGCCAATGCAGTACCAACCGAGGAATTACGGAGGAGCCTACCCGCGGAACGATAACTATCCCATGGGCCGTGGAGGTCCTCAACCGCCTCCGCCTCGTCGTTTCGAGAACGGAGCGGGACACCGAAATAACGTAGGATGGAATAGTGGAGGAAATCGTCCGAATTTGAATCAACCTGGATACCAGCCTAACCGTCCACCCCCAGGTTTTGTTAGTAATGCTCGCGGTAATGGAGACTACGCAGGTAACCGACAACCCGCTATGTATAACAACCGGCAAGGACAGGCTAATGGATATCAGAGAGTCGCTAACGAGCGACCGCAGTTTGAGCGCAATGCAGGCTTACAGCAACAGTCTAACCGTCCGTATGTAGGAAACGGAGGAATTAGGAACGGAGGTGCAGGAGAGCGTCGCAGATATCAACTAAACTGTAGTGCTTCACAAACAAAAGGTAATCGTGACCCTAGCCCAGCCACCACCCACCGTTTAGATGTGCTTAGTCGTGAGCTCGGCATGATTCAGGGTAAGTTAGGATATAGCGCCCCAACTGGACGAGTTAATGCTATTGCAATTGCAGACGAACCGCAGTATGACGACGACGGATATGAGATGAACCGAGACGACGATGACATGGACTTTTCTGAGATGACAGAGGGATTTGCTGAGAGGCATTTGAATGTGATTACGACTGCTCCTTGGGCTGATGCCGCGCGTCTTCCTCGGAGTTGTAGTCCGTTCTCGCCGATCGACAATCCCGAAGATAGGACATTGAATTTAACTGACGCCGACTACGAACAGTATTTGGACGATAGCACCAGCACTGTATTATATAGCACCGAAAATAGAAAACACCAAAAAGAGGGTTATTTGGGAGAGGGATTGTATATGTCATGCGTGGACATACCTAGCGCGGGTATTGATCCACATGTATATGTGTCTGCGAGCGATATAGAGAGCGAACCGCGAGGCGAGCGACAGGTCGACCAATCGAACCATCCGGCCGTGCGTAGGTCTGGAATGAACGAACGAACCTTAATGGCTTTGGAAGGTAGTAATGATAGTGTTGAGATTTGTGATGAAATGGAGAATAACCAAGTTGAAAATTATAGGTTAAGTGAGTATAAGGAAAGTGATGATTTTATTGCCGGCCGTCCCCAGGGAATCACCTCAAGGGGGAATTCCGGAACCCCCAGCTCTTTGGAGATGACTGCGAGGAATGTGGATGATGATGTTGATGTATTTGAGCCATTGTTATTATTATTTTCCTCCTCTGTGGCTGGCCATCCGATAGAGAGTGTGGTGGATGTTGTTGATGATTATTCCGGCAGGGAAGCCGAGGACGTTGATATGGCTCAAGAAGATACGGATCGATTC
Source organism: Trileptium ribeirensis (assembly GCA_030248225.1). Lineage (NCBI taxonomy): Eukaryota > Metazoa > Nematoda > Enoplea > Enoplida > Thoracostomopsidae > Trileptium > Trileptium ribeirensis. The sequence goes on from JASANE010003965.1 coordinate 58,115, forward strand.
GGGTCGTCGTGTGAGACACCCATGGAGCTTTTAGAGACCGATGGAAGGTCAGGGACGATGGAGGTTAGGTTAGACGATGTAGAGGCCTCATCAGAGTCGCCTAGCCCTAGTTCCGTTCTAAATTATAGGTCGTATGATGTAGTATGTGGGTCGGACCGCCGCGCGGGTCGTCCCTTGTGTGATGATGAGAATTGTGTGTCGTATGAACTTGCTGATTTGCCTAAGCTAGGTCGCGCTTGCAGTATTAGTGAATTTATGATGGATAATGATGGATGTGATGTTGATGTAATTGAGTGCTATTTTGAACCGGCCAATTATAGCACCGATGGACTTGAGGTGAATTTCCCGACCTCATTGGCAAGGGGTTCCACGGTCATTGGGTCCTTCCTTGATGCTGACCGGGGCCGCCCTTGTCACCTGTATCCAAGCAGAGGTAGCAGCGGGTTCGCGACCGTTCGCACCGATGAAGCGGGTATGATCGTTGGGGCTGAAAGTATTGCCCGGGGTCTGCCCAGGTACGGGGATGTTGATGGCGGAGTGGCAAATAAAGGCCGTCCATCGCATTGTGAGGCTTCCGTTGCGCCAAGCGTTACTGAAGCGCGCAGTAACGTTCCCCATGCTGAGCTAAGTTTTTTCAATGACTTGCGTGATGAAGTTGATGTGGTTGATGATGTTGTTGAACAGAAGAAAAGTGAATTGAGGGAGTCGGTTGAGCTCCTATTTGAACGAAGTGGATCCACAGCGAGCGAAGCGAATCATTTAAGCGATGCGAAAGTGTCTAATCTAAGTCAAAGCACTGCACATGCACACAGCAATTCTGAGGACGAGCAGGATAGCGAGCCTGAGTGTGAGATAATCAACGCTCCTGATGACTCTGATAATAGTTATGACGAAGCCAGTGATAGCGATCTCGACGAGGAACAACTATTGAGCGACGAAGAGTTTTGGGCGAATTGGCAAGATCCGAACGCCGATTGGTACCGACGTGAACCTACCCCCGATGTACGAGAGTGGCACCGTGAAGGGGCGTGGGAATCGCGTCGAAACAATGCGTTACAGCGAATACTGTCGGACGAAGGTGTTGACTTGAGCCTGCGAACAAGTCATTTGTCGATCCGTTCTGGAGACGCTGATAACACTACCAGCGAGGATGAGTCGGATGAGACCACCGAAGACGATAGTGATGAGGTTGAGTCGTTAGACGCGAGCGAGTTGAGATTGGCTCACTCGGACAATAGTGCAAGGGAGGATCCTATCGAAGGGTCGCCGCGTATGCACCCGGGTAATTTAGGTGAGTCCACTGACACTTTGTCTAGCGTTTCTAGCGATATTTCGGGATCCGTCGAAGAGGTGCCTTGTATGCCCTCTGGTAATTCGGATAGCCCACTTAAGAAATCTAAGGTAGCCGCGGATGAATCCGTCGAAGGGAGACCTAGTATGTCCCCGGGTAATTCGGAGGAATCTGTAGTAATAATCAGTGAACATTCAGACGCATGTATGGGACGAAGACAACTACTTAACTTTGTACAGGACGCTAATGACGAACGATCACGCCGACTAGATGAGCAATTGCACAGCATGTATGGACTTTATCTTACTAATGACCTTCCGATTGAACGAGGACGCGTTCGCTCACTGACAGCGAGTGAACGGAATCGCATTGTGGGCTCAGACGCATTGTTCACCATTTCTACTGATCATGCCGAGACCTCGAGTTATAAATATCCGCGCACCACAATAGCCAAAAATTCGGACCCCTTTGTAGCAGAATGCCTTATTCCGATCAACTTTAGAGCAGGTGAGATAAACGCCGACTTTGGACAGTCTGTGGTATTACAACCACAGGCTCTTTTCTATAGGAGAGTAGTGTTAGCCATGGAGCAATTAAATAATCTAAGTAGGCTTTTCGATACTCGCTTCGAGTGTAGTGAGGATCCAGCTCTTCAACGAGACTCTGCTATGTTAAGCAGTATCCTAGGCATGGCATCTCCTATTGACCACCGCGTAACTGGACTGTACCTCGATCCAGTGGCTCTTGCTTCGCTGGAACTCCTCATGGAATTGTTGGGTCAATGCGTGAATGGCCACACGCTCCAGCAAGTCATGGAGAAGGAATTTGAGGCCGAGTTGAGTAAGCGCCCAATGTGTCAAGAATGTAGGAGAAGTCATAGCCGACCAACAGCGAGCATCGACCCTTGCTGCTATTTTGTCGGACGCCATGGAAAATGGAATTATCAAGGTACTTTGAGCACTGCTTGCGCTTCTGTCCGCATTGACGGATATATAATACCCAACTGGCGCTATTACGTTGGTATCCAGACGCCTCGAATGCAACGACTCTCCCGTGCAGCCAATATCGATCTGCATGAGATGCTGAGCGAAGCTCCCCAGCTGTTGGAATTCATTTATAGAAATCAAGGCAGTGAAGGAGTCCCAATAACCACTTTTGTTCAGCACGCAATGGATAACATGGAGTTCACGGACGAGTCCCATCGACGGGATCGCCTAGTGCTTTTGTGCGCGCGTTTAAGAATCTTGAGACGTCCCGCTAGCGTCAATATGCTTCAAATTGAGTGTGGCATGACAATAGGTGAGCATGTAGAGGTGGACTATCTAATTTCGGAACCGTGTTCACTCCGACGCAGCAGTATAAGCAGCTCTACTCAAGATTTGGACGAACAACTGGCTCTAGCAATGGCCGAGTGTTTGGACACTTCCGAAGAGAGTCTTGATGAGCGGAACGAACCAACTGTAGAGAGTGTCAGACCAGCTGATAAGGAAATCCCGAGTGGAACTGACGAGCAAGCCGTAGACAGTGAGGACGAATCAGAGCCTCCCCGGAAGATGGCTCGACCTTCTTCACCAGGTTTGAATAGCGGACTAAGTCAGAGTACAGGCATGCGGAAAGTTTGTACTGTCCTACTGTTACTTTGGCTTTCGACGTTGAGCTCTACGCACGCCACGCTCTCGCCCTTTAGCGATGCGATCTCGCGATTAGGTGCATTTGTAAACCGCCAAGTAGGTGTCGTTGTCGAACCACAAGGTTTGGTAATCACCTCTGATCGGACTACGCATTTACCAGTGGTCCTGCAGCTATCATTGAGAGATTGGGAACGTAAATCCGACCCCTACGTAAGCAATGTTTGCCCACCGTACGAAGGTAATGGTTCCTGCCGAGCTGATTGCTGCAGGAAGGCGAACTGTACTGAGTACCCGCAGCTGCATGCAACCTTGAGCGCACTAGAACGCGAACTGGACGACGCATATCATGGCATATTAGACACGCATTACTACTCGCTGCTCGTGCATTCTTTCTGCGTCGAAAACGAGCACCTATGCGACCTTACCAACCGCCGAGAAAAACGCTTCGCAAGCTTAATCGCCGCCGCCGCCGGCGCTGTTTCTGGATTTCTAGGTTTAGGAATGGCTTTCGCTAACGGCGTTCATATCAATAACGTACGCCAACAGGTGACTGTTCTCGAAAAGTTTATGCGCGAGACGAATGACGTCTCTTTTCGGAACACTAAGGCAATAAAGCAATTGACCCGCGCCAATGAGGACATCTACGCCTTTCTACACCACAGCATGCAGGAGGTAGTCTCCATGATCGAACAGGTCCGCTGTGCTGACCAGAAAGAGGTCACACACGTACATCACCAGCTGATCGACCACATACTTCGAGCGAACATGCGCTCGTCGGTACAAGCTATCATGGAGTCTATGTTAAACGGCGAACTTTCCCCCGCAGTTATCGATGTCGTCATGCTACGACGACTCTTCGCTATGGACCCCCGCATTTCTAAGACCATCCTGATGCGAGAACCCAGTCTCGCATATCAGTTCGGACGAGTAATGCCCGTGAGCGTAGACTTAACGGGGTTCCGCTTCGGCTTTATTTTGCAGTTACCGCTACCCAAACGCAGCGATGTTCGACCTTATTTCCGAATCTACAATACAGGTTGGAACGCTCCCGACACGCTAACGCAGCTGAAATTACCGCTACCGCAACACGCAGCGAGATTGGGACATGCTCGCTTCGAATCTTTGGACCTAGGAGCCTGTAAGCACAGACCAGGAATTGCTTTTTGTGCACCCCATGCGCTGTTAACCGACCACAGTACAAATTGCTTAGAATGGATCATCGCAGGCGAATTCGTGCCAGAATCCACCAAACATGCATGCAGTAACCGCACACTTATCGGCCCACTCGCCAATGACACTGCCGTACATACCACTATCCAAGGTGTTATAATAAGGACTAGTGAACCTGAGGTTATACTGACTAATCGTAGGCAGCTCGCGCATGTAACCTTAGGCAAGGCCGTTAAGGTTCCCCCTAATGGGATCTTATGGTTTCCCCATGGAAATTATACACAGTTAGTAGTAGGATCGATAGTATTAACAAGCATGTTAAAGCCAGAGGAGATTACAATCAAATTTGGACCAAATATTACTGTTGACCGGTTCTCCGGTATCAAATTAAGACCTTTGACTTGGAGCTCACTCGATGACGCTAAGGCGACTAACTTACAGGTAGCTCAAATAGCTAAGGAACAAGTCCAAAAGATAGTTAACTTCCCTACTCTAGAGTATACCGGACTTTCGCCCTACCTCATCGTTACCATCATCATTAGTGTACTCAGTCTGATCTACTGTATGACCAAGTGTAAGGTCTCTCCTAAATATGCCTACTACCTACCCCGATGGCTACCATGCCGCGGGAGATTGATTAAAACCGACGGAAAACCCCGAAAAGCAATTAGGTGGATTCGAGCCGATAAACGAGGCCCTAGCGCACCACCGGAGGAGGAGACTACACCCCGTGCTTCGCCGACCGAGGTTTCGATTGTACCTTCGGGAACGCCGCGCGTGTCCGTTGCGTCCAATCGTGCCCCGCGTCGCTCTAACAGGCTATTGACAACCCGTGCATCTTCCGAAGAGGAACTTGTATTCATTGAGGACGATGAACTATTTGCTGCTCCCGTCCGTGACCTACGCCGTGGACCTCGACAAGGTATGTTCACTCGACAATTAAATACAATGAATGCAGGTAACACCCCGCTTCTCATAAATGCGACCATACTCGGCACCCCAGTCACGACACTTGTAGACACAGGGGCCGATGTCTCGATCATGTCACAGGCCCTAGCCGCCCGTTTAGGTTTAGTACCCCGAGACGCAAATACCACCCGCATAGTATCAGCCACCCAACAAGAGCTGACAATAAGCGGAGTGGTGAAAGCACCGATTACAATAGGTTCGCTAAGCACCCCATGTGACTTCCAAGTAACTACCGACACACCGTATGAATGCATCTTAGGTACCGACTTTATGTCCCTACTACCGTATGTAGCCATAAACTTTAAGGACCGCTGCCTGGACTTATCAAACGGAACGGAGAACTGCTCCGCTCCTTTTGCAGACCAAGGAGATTATCGACCGCCCGTCATCAACGTAGTATCCAGAAAATACACACAGGTACCACCGAACACCGAATTATTCATCAACGCTGTTCCCGAGATCACCCAACCGCCTACTGGCCAAGCACTATTTGTACCTGATCCCTTCATAAGAGACATTGCCATCGCACATGCCCTAGTACTCACTGGTCAACGCATGATTCCAGTTGCAATGATGAACTTTGGAAATTTACCAGTTGCAATACACGCAGGACAAACCATAGGACACATCGAGATGCTTGACGACAATGAGGTCGAACTTTTGTACGACAGCAATAAGCGTCTACTTCAGCTCGGACCTCCCCAACACGTTAAACAATGCAACCGCATTGGAGTTACACGCGATAATGTAGTGCAGGTCATCAACGACCAAAAGAAAACAATTGACCCCGAAAGATCCATCCAAATACTAAGCAAAATCGATTTTGGACAGACCACCCTTAACCCCTACGAACTAAAACAGTTGAAAACCACTATTTCAGAAAATGCGGACATATTCAGTGTGCACCCATTCGACTTAGGAAGATGTGGTGTACACCAACATAGGATAATCACCGGAGACGCGAAACCCATAAAGCAAGTGCCCTATCGATTGGCACACTCTTTACGTGAACCCTTGAGAGAAGAACTAAACAACATGGTAGAAGCAGGCCTTATCACACCGTCGGATTCACCTTGGGGTTCACCCATAGTGTACGTCACTAAGAGTGACGGCACTTTACGCTTGTGCGTTGACTTTCGCAAACTCAATGTGGTCGCTGAACGCGATCTCTACCCGTTACCCCGCATAGACGACATATTAGGATGCCTACGAAACACAAAGTTCATGTCAAGTTTGGATCTCAACAAGGGGTTTTGGCAATTGGAGCTAGATCCTGAAACCAAGGAAAAGACTTCTTTTGTCACTGTCCATGGACAGTACGAGTACAATGTTCTACCTTTTGGTTTAAACTCCTCTCCAGGCGCCTTTCAAAGGTGCATGTCAATAATCTTAAAAGGATTAGAATGGGAGAGATGCCTCATCTACATAGACGACATATTAGTCTTCTCGCCCACATTCGAACAACACTTAGCGGATCTCATCACAGTCTTCGATAGGTTTCGTAAGGCCAACCTCAAACTAAAACCTTCCAAATGCCAATTCGGACAGAAACAACTAAAATATCTCGGACATATCATTAGCTCTGAAGGAGTTAAACCCGACCCCGAGAAAACAGCCGCGATCGATAACTACAAACGACCTGAGACACTCAAACAATTACAAAGCTTCTTAGGACTTGTAGGCTATTACCACAAATTCATACCACACTACTCCGAAATCTGCGAACCACTCAATGCTTTACGACGCAAGGACAACGAATTTAAATGGACACCGCAATGTGAGGAAGCATTCGGAAAACTACGCAAAGCCCTAGTACAAGAACCACTACTCATCTACCCGGACTTTTCCAAGCCCTTCATACTACAAACGGACGCTTCAGGATACGCTTTAGGAGCCGTACTCTCGCAAAAGACTGATAAAGGGACATTGCCAATCGCTTATGCTAGCAAATCACTAGTGGACTACCAACGCCGATACCCCGCTATTGAGACCGAAGCCCTCGCTATTCGATGGGCCGCTCTCCATTTCAGGCATTACCTGCTTGGACATGAATTCCATGTTGAGACGGACCACAAGCCGCTTAAGGCGCTGTTCGAGAGACCACCGAGAAATTCACGCTTAGCCCAATGGCGCAATGAGTTACTCATGGAATTCGGTGGATTCAATATTGAGTATCGGCCTGGTAAGGCCAATGCCAACGCAGATGGACTTTCTCGCGACCCCCGACATGACGTGGACTTCTCCGACTCTGCTGACGAAGCCGATAACGACGAGCCGGACCATCCTCGAATGGTTGCTGTAGCTGTGAAAGGACAGGATTATGGCAAGGGCAAAGCTCCTGCCAAACCGCCCCGACGATTTCCCACCGAGGAAATTTGGAAACGACTTACCCGACAACTCCTGGGACTTCCCTCGGACGCCCCCGTCACCTTACCACCCGAATACGTTAGGGAACGCTTCTACCGCATGTTTGGAGGATCTGATCATGACCCTCTACCAGACCCGACAAAATTCATCTTCTGCGGAGACATCGACGACCCATGGCCCGAAGGAGTCGAGATGCCCTGGAAGCGCTCGACCGCACCCGGACCGCCGACTGAACCGCCCCCGACTCGAGAACCAGTGAGTGACTCTGCCGCTGGACCTCCAGCAGCCCCCGATCCACCAACTAGACCTACGCTACCGCACGAGCCACCGACTGCTCCAACACCGCCCGCCCCTGGCGCGGCGAGTGAAAGCTCTACTCGTGCCACTGCTGGCACACCTGATCCCACTAGACCTCAAACATTACCTACAACCGCTAGGAAAAGGTATGGTGGTTTACCAGAAGTTGAGGAATTCGACACACTAATTAAGGTCGCTTACGCCTGTGGACCACGAATACAATTACAACGCCCTGAACAGGTTTATGACACCGGAGAACACATTTATTTACCACACTTCCAGCAGTATGAGGGACGAAATCTCCTCAATTACCTACCCTACATCCAACGAAGAGACAAACAATTTGGTCCTATTTGGTGGTACTTGCACACACGACAGTCGCCTGCCGATGGAAAGGCGGCAACTGCTCTCAAATTAGAAGCCCATCATTACCGTCTCTGCCCCGACACAGCCATTCTGTACCTACATCCCATTATGCCTAACGATCACAGACCTAAATTGTGTGTGCCCCGACTACTTATACGACAAATACTTAAACACGAACACGACACTTTATTCGGAGGACACCCAGGTAGAGACCGCCTACTAAGCAAGCTCAAACAATTCTATTACTGGGAAACAATGGGTAAGGACGTGGACGAATATGTAAAACGATGCGTACTTTGCCAGCGATCCCGCAATTTACCTCAAAATGTTCGAGCCGCGCTCGGAGATAACCCGCTGGCTAGTGCCCCTATGCACCGCATGTTTGTCGACATATTGGACACTCGGGTTTTGTCCCGGAAAGGAAATAGGTACGTTATCGCCTTCATTGACCAGTTCACTAAATTAGTCGTCGCCGCCGCTCTGCCCGACCAAACCGCAAAGAGTGTAGCTCGAGTTTTCGTCGAAGACGTGGTGTGCCGATATGGCGCTCCCGAGGAACTAGTTTCCGACCGAGGAGGATGCTTCGTTTCTGAAGTCATGGAAGCCCTATGTGCTAGGCTACACACTTTTAAACGAGAAACTTTGAGCTACAATCCAAAAGCCAATGGAGAAATCGAACGCTTCAATCGCACATTACTGTTCCTCCTCAGAGTAGCCTTACCCGAGAATGACCACACTACTTGGGACGAAGTTCTACCCTACTGCATAATGTCCTACAACTCCGCAGTACACGCTTCTACACATTACCCACCTTCCCCGCCCCCCGGGCGGTCCCCCACCACCTGGAGCAGAAGCTTATCGCACTAACGTACAACGCTGGTTAGCCACGATCAGAGACCGAGCTTATCGCTCCATGGAGTCTGCCAAGGAATACAGAAAACGCTATTACAATCGCAAGATCAAAGTCCCCGATTACCGCGTAAACGATCACGTATGGGTCTACCGATATTACACTACACCTGGACTATCACGCAAACTGGAACGCAGATGGTGTGGACCGTATCAAATCACTAAAATCATGTTGCCCTGCATCTGCGTCAAACTCCCCGGACAGCCCAATGCCTCCGACCATGTAGTTCATGTTAACCGCACCAAACCGTGCTACCGCCCACTTAGCAGTTTTCCGGACATGGCCGATTTATTGAAGGCCGTCCCTCCCGCCTACATTGAGGCCGCACTACAAGAACCAGGAGAAACTATCCTCGCCGATAAATATTTCGCTAGGGAACTGCAGGCTGCTGACCCCGAGGCTGTCGACCGGCTGCGCCAAGACATCGACGGTGCATCCGACACTACTAGCGTAGAGATCGGTGATCCTAATCTAGTATACACGCAAGCTCAGGCTGACATACACCGTGCCGTAGTGGAACGATTAGCCATTCAGGCCCCAACTCAAGGTTCAATCGGAGCCCCGCAACAAAACAGATTGCCTGTCTGCGATCCCGATAGAACTCCCGATACTGAATGGCCCGCTATTTCACAAGAGCTCGCTACACAAGACCCTGCTAAATTGCCATACGCGCTTGATAAACCCCCAGGCTCATTCTCTCCAGAATACGGACAACACACTGCCCCAGTTACTATACAGGAACGAGAGCGATCCATCAGAACTGAGGAACCAACTAGACCCTTAGCACTGCCGCGCTCAGGCAATGGCCGCTCGTTACGACCATTCAACGTCAATGACTTAGGCCTCGTCGAACTACTCGCTTCACAAGACCCGGACGAGTCCTCGCCCCATACTCCCGAACCAGCTCTATCTCCAACTTCAGCCGTAGAACACGCCGTCCAGACCTCGCCGCTTACGCCTGCCCAAAGACGCGCTGCAGCCGCCACACAAACCTACCGCAGTCCTCGCTCACAACGCCTAATCACTGACTCGGATAAACCACTGGCACCGTACCACCTTCATCGTGAACACCCGGAACTGCATGGACAACAATATCCCAAGCCTCGACACGCTTATTCCGCTCCACCTACTCCGCTCCCACACACGCCACTGATGCCTTTGGGATTCGAAGCTACGTTAGAGGAGTATACCCCTGACGAATGGATCACACCTTACTCGACACCTCCTAGACCACCACCCACGCAATCCGCCCCAGTTTATAGCCAACCTCCCGTAGAACCAGCTCCAACTCGGAAACCCGTACCTAAACCTCGACAGAAACCAACTAAAACCCCCACACCGGCTAGCGAACCAGTGTATTCTGTAGACTCCGAGGGAACCTCCCCCAAACCGAGAGACCCCCAACCCCCCCCCATCGGTGGGCTATACCCCCCCTCCACCCCCACCCCCCCATGCTCTCACCTCTAGCGAAACGTAAAATTAGGAACCCCACCTCACCATTGGGTAACCCCTGTTGCGTTATCACCCCTACCGGAACAAGAGACTGGCACCCCTCAGGTTTCTTCCTTCGGTCGCTGGACCACTAGGAAACAAAACCAACAAGCAGAATGGGAATGGGCATTAGAAGAGAGAAAGAGAATCAAAGATGAAGAGGCCCGTGCTCGAGGAGAACTTCAGGACGCAACCGATTTAGTAGATTATTTAGCAGGACCTATCATACAGCACCCACCCTCGGAGGCTAAAGCGGACGCCGACGACATAGTGGCACAATTTGTTGAGAGCCTGGCTAGGAGACGTGAGGAAAAGGAAAGAGATACGAAAGAGTCACGTCGACCCACCGAATCTTCGGATGGCGGCAGAGCCAAACGATCTCGAAAACTAACCGTTCCCACGGTTAGCGAAACAACTTCGACCATAGGCGAGTCAACCGACGGTTCTTCTATTCGGGGGAGGAAGGAGGCGCCGCCGCGCAGCTCCCGCCACCAACGCCATCAAGAACCGCCACTAATGGCGATGAATATTATTGCAGGAAATATCAATCGACAAATCCACACAATGGAACAAATTCCGTCGCCACGTGTGCCATTCTACACTATCAATTACGCCGCACCCATCGAAACGTTTCTTTCATAAGGCACACGTTGGCCAGAATTATCAAATATGGCGCCGTTGGGTCAAACTATCGAACAGTACCCAATCGAATACTCCTCAACGGAGCAAGGCTATCAGCTCCTCGTCACATATCTATTCGACGAGGATCAAGCCAGACAAGACATCTCCGATCTCAAGATGGGAGCTCGAGATGTCAAGGCCATTTCCCGGAGAAACAAACCCAAATTTCTCGATCCTGAAACAACGGAGCGCCTTCGCCCGGCCCTGCCGCACCTAATGCGAACGGTGCTCCTCGAGAAGTTCAAAATACCAAAATTCCGGAACGTCTTGCTCGCCACCGGCCATGCACAGTTGCTTGAGGCGAACCGCTCGGATTCTTTCTGGGGAATCGGCCTTGGACCGGAAGACGTCGCCTTCAGCCGACGCGCGCGGCCATGTCACAGCGTCATGGGCCGCCTCTTAGTAGAACTACGGACCTTCATCCGTCACGGAATTGCCAACTGGCCCAAAATTCTTATTCTGGGCGATAACATGGCCGCCCCGCTAGTGAAGATGGCCGTCTTGAAGGGATGGTTTGCCATCGCTTGACCCGGAGCTACCATGCAATTCCTGATTCGGTTGGCGACGTGCCTTGCGACGCCTTAGACCAGGACCGTCATGATCCTTGGCGGGTATAGGGCCGCCCTTCGAGCAATACCATACGAAGGCCGTCTCTTAGACACGCAAAGCAAAGTTATGCGCCGTGTGCGCCGGCACATTTGCTCATTCGATTACCTCCTGAACGATGGCGCCCGAGCTATTATCGCACCACCGCCACCGACTTGGGACGTTGGACAAGATGATGTAAACACATGGGCTCAGGAATTCACTCAATTGTTTCAAGACATTAACGCCAGTTCCCAGATCGGGCACGGAAATCAACTATGCCCCGATACCCATCGGAACTGTTAGAAACAAATGCCTGGGAAACCGGTCCCAGCGACAACCCACCCGCGGAACCTCAAGTAACGGAGCCCTACCTCAGGTTTCTGCGCACGTGGGTGGAGAAGAAAATCTCGTAATAGGGGAAGGGTCTCCCCAGAGGAATTTCGAGACGATAATGCAAGGATTGTACACCTAGGGTTCACGAAGAACTATGTTGTGTATATATGTGCTCTACCATAATGTATGTAAGCATTACCTTGTTGCATTATTTTGTGCCCATTAATGTATGCAAGATTTCGCATAATAAACCCCTAAGGCACTTAAATTGATATTTTCAAACCCAGGTAAAAAGTCATTTTTCCCCTTAAAATATAGGAGGAGGACTTAGGGTTAAGGACCTCGGAATCACCACATCATTAAAGGACAGCCAACACCCGTCACAAAAATAATTTACCGAACACATATACTCAGCAAGAGCAACAATCGTTCGTGTTGATACACTATCTGTATATACCGGTTAATTTATTCTGGGATATTCTCTTTTTTTTCCTTCTTGGGTCCTCTGGCATTAGTCACTCTGCATTTTCTTTTTGACAGGGGATCCCGACAGGGACCCCGATGTAAGAGAGAAAATGGTGATAATCAAATGGACATATACAGACATTATTTTAAACCCGTATATCTAAGTCCGAAAATTTCCATTTAAAATTGTAAGATATGTAACAGGGCTGCTTCGGCCCTGTCACGAGCATTCCAGGACCTTCGTACTCAAAATGGTATCGGGAAGCGGTGACACATGGCCATTTGTATAAAAAACTCGCTTGCCTCAGCTAACTGTTTTGTATAATGTTGTGTACCGTTTATATAAAAACGTTGTATACCGTTTATATAAAAAATGTCATAAACCGTTTACATAAAAAATGTCATATACCGTTTATAAAAATGTCATAAACCGTTTACATAAAAATGTCATATTCCGTTTATGAAAATGTCATAAACCGTTTGCATAAAAATGTCATATACCGTTTATATAAAAATGTCATATACCGTTTGCATAAGAAATGTCATATACCGTTTTGTATGAAAATGTTGCGTACCGTTTTGTATAGCAATTTCGTAATCTATATAGTATGTCGTATTCCGTGTTGTAATTGCCGAATCTGATCATCGGGAGGAGTGTTGGGTAAGGCACGCCGAACGATATAAAGAACTCAGGTCGATCCAGCTGACTTAGGACATTGGACACTACGCTCCACACGGATAGAAAGTAGGCATCACGCTGAAAACCACGACCCGCCGCCGCTACGTGTTAAGATTGTGACGGTTACGACCGTCCGGGAAAAGGAGGCCCCTGGCTCCACGCTCAAGAAAACACGTTTGTTAAGAATGAAATCAAAAATATTAAATTTACTTGGTTTTAGCAATGTACTGAGGTCACGGAAAACAACAAGTCGAGATAAGCGGAAATCGCACTTTTGGTAGCCTTTGCCAGTGTAAGGTACGACGGGGTACCGGGCTAATTCGAAGGCCCGCCACCGTCGACGGTACGATAATCCGGAAAATCACCGGAGCAGGCTGGTAGAACACTTTGGGAATTGCGGACGGACATCCAAAATCGCACCAAACTACACCGAAACTTCGCTTGTAACATGTAGAGACAATCGCTACTTACGCTAGGTGGGATTGTCAACGTGGACCCCGAACTGTTACCTCCCATACTTCTCTAGGACGTATTCTATATAAAATATGTAAATGTATATACCTATATGTGTGTGTATGCCCTGTGGACAACTGTTTCAGGTAAAACCGCCTCGTTTCCGTAGCCCGTGGTAGCATGCAATTAATACAAATCCCCTCTTTATGATATCCTCGTTGTACTATCCCGCATTCGAACCGGTGCATGCGACCACTCGTTTGGTCCACCGTGACTAATTGAATCCAACGACATGCGCCAGACCTCCGTCCGAGTCCCTGCTGACTCGCGGTAGCTACGCAAAGGTGCCTAGAAAGCTTTTGTCAACCGCTGATGGGCGCCGACAAATCGAGATTTTTATCTCAACTCTAAAATGGGCGAACCGCCCCTCATTGGATCCGTCTCGATGAGACATCTCCAAAAATACCCGGCGGGTCTCGGTCCGCCGCCCCGTTAACCCGGGACAACCAACAAAAGCACCCCTACCGTAGCCACGACTCTCTCTAATCGCCGCGATTTTAGTACCGTCTTTACTCCTGCCGCCCCAGTGGCAATATTCACCCTCGTTCGAATCGCCGTTGGACGGTGAGTCCAACGATACCCGGCGGGCGTCGCTCCGCCCATCCGTTAACGCAGGAGAGCCCGCTAAAGCTCCCCATACTAATATACATCGGAACCCATATGCGGGTCCCGACCCGTTACTACGTCCACCCCCCTTGTGTTTGGTATCAATCGACCCCATTTTCCGTCCTGGGACCGAATCTGACCCCATCCCCTCGAAAAGCCCACTGGATTCCCCTTGTCCCGCTTCCCTTCCCACGCTCTCTTCGTGTCCTCGTTGTCTTTTCGCTTTTTGTCCTCGTTCCCTCCCTCTAATCGACATTTCTGGTCGGTTTTCTCCTTTGTCGCTCTGTCGTTGGTGTTGTTGTTGTTTTTGGTATGTTGTGAGTTTGTGTTTATCCTGAGCGACCTTTCTGTCGCTCGGGACGCCGTTATGTCTGCTGTGTGTAGTGTATGTGTTCATGTGTGTATATTAATATACATCGTACACTAAAATTCATTAAATTTCAGAGTTTTACGGACGGACGAGACATGGACGGATAGGACGAACGGGGGGCGACTTTAGTGCCCTCCCGCGGACTTTAGGGGCCCTGGAGCAGGGCGCCTGACCAGAGAGGAGTACTTTAAGGTTTGCCCCGTCTCTGGCTCCGAGACGGATGACTTCCCTTCGTCGGCTTCCCCCCGACGAGCCGCCGGAACGTGAGGACTCGTTGAAAATTTTTAAACTAAGCTTGAGTTTTTTTGATGTTTTGCTGTGTCCTTGCGACTCGGGTCACCTTCTATAACGAGATTGAGTTGAGTTGACGAGCGACATATCATGACCACAAAGGAAATGTCGTTGTTTGCCGACCCAATTAAGACAGGAAGCTTAAACAGTCCAAAAAAAGGGACAGATTGCAACTTTTAAGGACATTACGGGAAATGGTGCGGATCTAAACATCTTGGGACGGATGTTGTCTTAAGAACGTGGGCGTGGGAATTTGATTTCAAAGAACATCCGGCGCTAATTACAGGAAATTTGAACTTAAAAGCTCAGATATCATGGGAAATTTGGGGCTAGAATCACGGATGGTCAACTTGCGAGTACTCGGAAGATTCAAACTTGATGTCGGCGAAGCTGACTCTCTTTAAGGACATCGACGGTTTACGGTAGCCGTCAAGATTCAACTTTCCGGAAGTGTCCCCAATTGGACACTGAACTAAAACCCAAGAAAGATGGGCGTTGCCCGACCAACGACGATTGGACGGCGACAAAATCGCCATACTTAACTACGGGCGAAAATTTCGAGGTTACGACCAACGCGTCGAATCTTGGAATCAGTTCGACTTCGGCAGCGCCGAGTTCGGTCGACCTTACTGACCGGCTCCGACGCTTGAATTTTACCGTATAGTTTTACTTCGAGTTATGCTTTCTCGTGTTTTTCGTTTCCTTCGTTTGGAATGGGCTTCGACGGTTGGAGGTCCCGCGCAGACATCTTCCGTCTCGCGGAAGGGGACTAGCAGTAGCTGTCCCGGATCAAATATCGTAAGTCAAGAGGAGAACCGACTGTATGGGGGTTTACTTTCCCCAGATGTAACAGTGACAGGCCATTCATAGGCAGTTAGTTAGGTTCATTGAAAAGCCTCCACGCATCGAGTCCCGTTTTGGGCATCGTGAGCGATCGCACGGGATTGCTGTAGAGCATAGGACAAATAGCCGAAGTCCGTCTGATTCCCCGTGGTCTTAGGTAAGGCACAACAAAATGGACGCTTCACGTCCAGACTTTACATGACTTGCTTCTTTTGAGTTAGGATCAACGACTTTTCCTGAGCCGACCACGGTAAAAAATTTCTTGAACGTGTATTTCACAGAAGTAAGGAATTGTTCAACGGGTTTTTGGATAACGGCTTCCAAATTTGCAGCTTAGTTGATCGTTCAATGCTCATGCCGTGTTTGAGCTTGGACAGAAACGCAGATTAGGGACGGAGGACTAGCCTCCGTCGGGCTTTAAGAAGCCCTGAAAATTTCCTTTATTTCACCGAGTTAAGAAAATTTGGGAATTTAAAAGACTAAACAAATTCTAGGGACGTTAACCTGAGCTTAAGGTGTTTGCTGCTTTCGCGGAATGTTGTCTCGGAATCATTTTTACTCAGTTATTTGAATCTGATTTTAGGGTACGTAGACGACTTACTCAGTAGGCATCTCATTTGTACACCCATCGCAGTAGGACGACTGACCGGAGTACCTTTAGGTGTCTTCTTGCCCCCGTGTGATCAAAATGAGCTGGAAAAGCACGCCCCCAGCTGAGCAAAATTTCGCCGACATTGACCTGGGACGATGGTGCATCGTTTTGTGGTGATACACCAGCTTTGACTTCGAATAACTATGTGGCTAAAACAACGAAATTTACCAGTGTTTACCATAGCACTACACAATGGTCTTCCCGCGAGACCATTGTCGAAAAGAGATAACCACACCTTGCCCCTGCGTTATCGCTAGAAACCGCCCTTGCGGGAGAAACACATTGTGTCCCCGCCGTCAAGCAAAATTTTAGGACTTTCTAAAAATAAAGAAAACTTACCTCCTCGTCCGGGCCATTTCGGCCCCGAACCGGGCGAGTGCAAAACCCCTTTTTTATTTTGGAGCGAGTTGATAGCTGAGTTTAGCTTTTCTTTGATTTTAGCTCGGTTTGCCCGTTAGGCTATGTACTATGTATGCCCAGTTTCGCTTTTTCTATAGTTTCAGTATCAGCCAGTTGCATTTTCCCGTATTGTGAATTGATCCTGCACGGAGAATTTGGGTCCGCTGCAGTTTCATTAGTCCTAACCACTCAGCCACGCAGGTATAGGAACATCGACTATTATGTCGATAATAACTCAACTGCAGTACAATGCAGTTGAGGCACTGCAACATTGCAGTGAAATAGAAAAATGGTCGTTAGAGAGAGGCAAAGGACCAGCGACCAAAATAGGAAACAAAAGACGCAAAGGCGTCCGGGGCCGGTCGCCCCGATCTCGACTAACAAAATGGCCCCGAAAAAGGCAGGAAGCAAGGCTGATTTGACTCTCAACTAGGAAAGTCCCGCTTCAAAAAGGGCTGACTTCCCCGACATCCCAGCAAGGAGAATAAACAGAAAGCAAAACCGTGACCAACGACCTCGTAGGTAGTCTACGAGGACGCATCATGCCATGCGCCACCACGACCACATTCCGCCGGCCTAGATTGAAGGAAATGTTCCAAAATTTTTTTCCCTTTCTTTTGCTTCTGGAGTTCGTCGTTCGGTCAGTCGTACTATTAGGTAGGTAAGAATGTCAAACACCATAGAACGAATTGAGGCATAGGCGCAAGTGCGAGTATATTTGAGGGATAAATTTCCAGGCACCCCTCGTCACCCGATATAGTCGGTATCGCCCTACGTAGCGCTCGGACAATGCGGTCGAGCTCGCGTAGTCAATCCCGACCACCGTTTTTCCCTCCGCCAGCCTAAGTATTCGTCGCCCAGAGCGACCTGCGTTGAAGAGCGATTTCTGAAGTACTCTAGGGCCCCTGCTTAGTGCGCTGCACAGCTGAGCATTTCGCTGTCATTGAGCAGGGATAATCGGCCCTAGTACGCAACTTGGCGAGTATCTGTACGCTCCTCCCCTGTTCTCCTTTTAACGACCCGTGCCGCCACATTGTGTTGAACCGTAGCGACCTAGCGAGATATTACTAAGCTTCCCCGACCCGTTTTACTCGTCGCGCCTCGTTTTTGCCTAGGAACACTCGTCCCCTCGATAACATTTAATCATGTAAATAAATTTGTATCGTCGACACCGAGTACCGCCTTGCTTTTACCGAGACGATAGGGACTTTTTCTGGTTTGTCCGCTCGGACGAGCAGGCACTGTCCGTCATGGCTTGTGGGCGAGAATGTCACAAGCACTGGCGAGCAGGGCCTTCTGTTAGATCTATTTACGCTTTATTGAAATAGCTAGATGAGGCGAGCAGAATTTTACTAGTTTACAACCCAAAATCCAACATTTGTTAGGAATTCTCTTGACTCAAATGAGTTAAAACTTTCACTGGTCAAGGCACCAGTACGCTCGCATAGGATTTACTGAGGAAGCAGGCCACGCCATTGATAATCCGACATTGAACACTCAGGGCTTGTCGGAACCCTGTGGGGGCCACATAGGTCAATGCTCTAATGCATCATTTACCTTAAGATGTGTGCACATAAGGCCGGATTCTGTCACAGAGCCTATTTCGACTCGTGACAAAAACGCACAGCCACACCCAGCCCTTCATAAATAAAATAAATAGCTGAGCTATGCTAGTATGTTTGTACAAGCCGAGAGTGGATATGTCTCGAGGTTTGATAGCAGGGACCGACTACTGAAAAAATATTTATTACATTCAGTTTAGCAGATTGTGTTACATCGAAAATATTTAGCTTTAGGCCCAAAAAGGGCAAGATTAGTAGTATTTAAAAGCAAAGCGCAAAAATTGGGGCAAAATAAATACGTAAATATAGCTATTTTCAAAATTTTTGATTAAGCGCCTTTTACAAGCATACCTAGTAGCTATGTAAAACATGCTTTTTATGCTTGAAAATTATGCTGCTATAACTGGAAGGATGTTTTACGGATATGTGACCATCACAATCATTAATTTCTATTTTTAGCTATTTTAAATTGTCGCTTTATATTTCTGGCTTTTAGGGCCGATCCCGACCCTTGTGACAATTTATCAGCCTCATTTTACTATTAGCTATACATATTTGTAGGGTCTCGCTCGGCTCAAAAAATGTCACACTGGCTGACCGCGGCTAGCCAAGCATGGCTTTAGAGCCGCGGCAGACTGTGACAAAATCCGGCCCTGCTGCACACATCTTAAGGTAAATGATGCATAACACGGAGCATACCGCGATTTTAACCAGGTAACTCATCTTGAGTTTAAAATTTTCTAGGGACACTTTCACATTTTGTTTCCACACTTATCTCACTAAAATAGAATTAAACAACTTCCGATGAGTCTAAGATAGGGAATAGTGGCTAGGCTCCATGACCTGCGAGCAGGTGTCGGTGCCAGCCTCCCTGGGGGACCTCAGAAATCATACCCGATACTAGACACGTGCGCAACCCTTCGGGTGGGGTCCGAACACACCCCGTGAAGCGCGCCTGCGGCCTGCTAAGCTGCGTAGCTTCTTGGGTCTGACCAAGAATAAGATTAAAATTTGGGTATTCACGGTCCACCCTCGAGGTTACGATAGCCGGGGTCGTATGGGCATGGTGTTAGGAAGTTGCGCCATGCAGCTGCGTCACCGGTTATTACACAGCGACCCATTTGAGATCTTCGCTCGGGTAAAATAGCGGTGGGACACTTGTGGAGCTGACCCCAGAACCCCTTTTATTTTATGTATGTCGTTATCTAAGGCAGCAGGTCAGCGCCCTGTGCCTGCAACTATTTTTACAGAACCCACAAGCGGGCTGTGTAAGTTTCTTAGTATTTAGACTGCACATAGTTGTTTACTCGCTGGCTTCAATCCTATCTTATTACCCACTACAACTTTCTGATACGAAATAAAATTTAATCATGCACTGCCGGGAGTGCCTTATACTCGCTAGCAAGTCCGGCCCATCTCGCCTTGAACGACTAAAACGAGTTAACTCATCGCTAGTGAGCAACTATAACCACTTCAGCTATTTACTGATGAACACGCGTATATAAACACATAAAATTTTGACACGTATCATGATTAAGATAACCACTATGATTAAGATAATAACACAAGGTGCCGTGCAGGGCACCATACTCCGAGGTAGCAAGTTGTGCGTCTTCTTGAATCAAATTTTCTTTACCAATGCACCATGAAAAATTGGTTGGGTTTTACCCTTATCCACGCGAGTTCAACCCGTTTTATGATTTCTCTGCTATGCTAGCACTAGTTTTCCTGCCAGTTATGCCCCCATCCAGGCCCGTAGTCATTTACATAACCTGATTGCTGCGCCTCTTGTCCAAAGCTTTTCGTATAGGGAAAGAGACCCGGTACTGCGACGTCAAGCGTTTACGAGGGTCTTGGACAGTGAAAGTAAGACTCCTCATGCAAATAAGTACGTCCTATTTTTACTCCCATTTGGCGTAAAATTTTCTTCCCCGCTAGCCTAGAATTCGATCCGAATTCATGGCCATATATATACCAGATGCATAGATAAAACCCTGCAAACTGTTCCACAAAAATATGTCGGAGGCAACACAACACACAAAACGATGACGCGGCAATGATAAAAGAAAAATCACCGATACCGATATTAGCTGTGAAGTGGCCGAAACGTGCCAACAAAGCCCGTAAACAACTAAACCTCGCGCTGGTCGGCGCGAGGTTTTATTTTTGGTAATATATAAAAGCGCGGTAGCCGCTCTCAAGAGATGAGGATTTCTTAATGGTTTTATTTATATCTAGAGAATGAAGCGAAGTAGGCAGCCGGGGGCGGGATTACGTTCATGCCCTGGCTGGTCGCATACTGGTGAAAACGATTAATTTGATGTATATACATGGGAGGCCTGTTGGGGCCGTTTTATGTGTTGAGAGCGATAAAATTTCGTGTCAGATGTGGATTGTACGGGTCTTGGGTGGGTCCGCGGGGCTGGATGGCTCCGGTTTTAGGCAAAAGGATTGGTATGAGATCTGGTGGAGGTGTGGGACTCAAATATTTGGAAAGTTTGGGTTGTTTTGGTTGTTCCCGGTGGCTTTGAAAAAATTGGGTGTTTAAGAGATAGGCTGACCCGGCAAAATCATTTTGTGTCCTTAGAGGTCCCCGATCATATTTCGCTAACCCGAGTTTACGGTAATTACAGAAAAATCTAAAATTTGCCGATTTAGATTAATCCCCTTAAAATGGTGGTTCAGTCGAATCGTGTCACTCTTGCCTAATGACCAGTCTACGTAAACAAATCGTATTCACGCTCGCTCCTTGCCAGGACGGGTCTCCGAGATCGAAAACGTTACAATGAGGTCCCCAACGTTGATCTACGGGAGTTTTGTACCATGTCCCGATCAGTCCTGACACGCATCATACCATACATTATAATATATAACAGTTTACACATTTACTACTGTTCGCCCGATGCGTGTGCGCACCGGGATCAGCTCTAGGGCACCGAAATCGGAAGTGTGATGAGCTTACCCATGTCCCTGGTAAATCCAAATGCGCGCACTCTCCCAACAAAACATATTGTTGTTATAGTACACAATGTTACGCACATTGTTATGGTACACAATGTTAACGCACATTTTTACCATCCTGGGACCGATAGGATACGAACAAATCCTAGTCGCAGTGTTTCTATTATGGTGCGAAAATCACCGCGAACACCTCGGGTGCGTGGAGCGTGATAACATGTACACATAATATCAATATAAATGTTTATTTAAATTATAACAACAAATTATCTTCATATCATTATCGGAATCACGCTCAACCGGTATCCGATCGTCCCTTAGGTTCAACTTTTGATCCCCTTTTTTAGTATCAAGAAGGTTGATAAAACCTCGGGCTGTTACATCTCTTAAATATATCTGGATTTATTAGAGTACTTACTTAGGGTAGAAATCAATTTTGTGCCGAAGAGTGTATGAAGATGTAAAATTTGTATCGTAATGCGAAATTTGAATGAAATTTAGTCTTTAGTTCTCTATGATGTACAGCCATTGATATCAATTAAGTTGAAATTTGATGAGAATTTTCTGAAATTGCGAAAAGTTCCGCAGAATCCCCTAAGAAAAGGTCCGGCTGCCATGGTGCCTATTCCAAGAAATTCTCATAAGTTAAAGTTTCACTCTGATTTGTTTTATTTACTTTCGATTTGGGAGAAACAGTGGTTATTAAGAATTCGCTTATGTGGTTGGTTAATTTCACTTATTAATCTCGATAGAGTATCCTTATGCTATCAACTGTATTTTGTTTATTTCTGATGACTATCGAGTATTGGGAGATCTTATCTTAGGTCACCATGTGGTATATAATTTGTGCTCGCTACAGCTAGCCTTTACTCGTTTGTTTCTTTGTCGTTTGTTTGCTCCCTAATTAACGCTCACACGCTTCGCCTATCCGTGCTTATTTGCTGTTGGTTATCGCGTCGCCCTACCGTTCACGCTCGCTCACTGCGCCAGGAGCCTTAACTCAGCATCACCCACTAATTGGCTGACCCAGTCACGCAGGTTTCGTCGGCAGTAATTGGAAACCATCGGCTCCATAAATTGCGGACGCTCTTGCCACACCATGTGTGGTTTATCTCTTTCCCAGGCATCGGCTGCGTTGAAAGCTACTGGCCAGTTCGGGAAATACATGTTGTGGAGGGCGTTATGCTGTTGCCGATGGTTTGCATCTATTCGCTTGTACTCGATCGTCCAAGACGCTGCATCCTGGTTAGTCGCGGCCCAGCGAGGGATTGGCTGAGCAATGACGATGGGAGTCCGTGGTGGTACGCGTCTAGAAAGCATCCCTAGATGGCGTTTGATCTTCTTGAAGGCTGCATTAGGGTTGGTCGCGTGAAGCTGCTCTAGTGGCGTCATCCGATAAATGTATTGATAGCTTCCAAGTAAGATGACGCACTTGGTCCATAGCGTCAATACCGCGCTGACAGGTTGGATCATGCGAACTAGCGTGGTACCAGGTCATCCGCAAATCAACCATTTATTGTCGGCGGCCATTTCCAACAATGGCAGGTCAAGCGCGGTTCCTAGGATGATGACGTTCGGTCAGCGGGCAAGTCCGGTGCTGAGATACTCGCGCACTTCTTTCAAGAGGCGTCAAGTAACGTTATGACAACGTCCGGGTTGTTGGCCTTGCCGTAGCTGCTTGGTACAGCGCCCGACTCCCCAGAAAGCATCTGTTGTTGCTTCGAAGAGCGGTTTGTCACCCGTAACATGGAGGATTCGCACGTAGCTTGAAATAGCAAACTTCTGGAGCAAGATCGGACGCATGATGTGATCCAACAGTGGCTTGAGCCGGGCACTTGTGACGTTGTTAATCAGTTCGTTCTTTAGGGCCCGTTATCTTGATTTGTTGGAGCGTCCCGATCATGTCCATAACTTCCGTGGCCGCTTCCATTAACCCAAGAACCAACAGTACCCTGACTTGGTAGTGCTGTTCTGCGGTCTTGGCCTTATTGCCATCGTTGTATTAATGGCGCAGGGCCTCGTGCATCTTAGGCAGTTCCGTCCACTCAGTGCCATGTGACATGAATGGGATATAGGCATACATGCGAGCGGTTCGGTCATGCCAGGGGGGCAACGGCAGCGCTTGTTCGTCGCCCACGATGACAACCTGGGACCATCGCACGAGGCCGTCTCGGTGAAAGGCCCGGATTTCATCTAATAACCGGCCCGTCACGTTGTGGCGCGTCCGGTAACAGCAGCATTCGATGTGCGTCGTGAAGGTCCCCCAGAAGTTGTTGAAGGATATGTTGAGCAGGGGCCGGGTACCGGTGCCTCCAACTCCTCCGCGTACTCGATCGTGCTGAATTTGGCCAATAGGATTGGCCGCATGATGTGCGGGCTGTAGGATTTCAGCCAGTATCGCACTTTCAGCGGTATTCGGCGATGGAGGGTTATGCTATGGAGCTGCAGCTCGCTCGGACTGATGTCAGCTTCGGCCAGCTCCTTGACGGCGTTGTCGAAGCCCAACAGATCCAACATGCTGAGGTGGAAATGCTCCGATGCGCTGGACAAGCGCCGCCCGTTGTGTTGGAAAGGGTCAGCGGTTGTTTTTCGTTGGCGAGCATTGACCAGCGAGTTCCTGTGAGCGCGAAAATTTCTCCCCGCGGCCCTTGTTGAATGCGGTAAAGCGGCACCGTCGGATAGACACAGCCGCCGTAGACCATTGGCACGTGCTGTACGCCCTTTGACAACAATGGCATACGGACATCGTTGGCGCTGTAGCTTCGTCGCATCTATAATGAAAGCACCGGCAATAGTCCATGCTCGAAACTGATCCTGGTTATGGGTAATGTGGTGTCCCATGTTCCCCTTCCCTCAACCCTAAGAATTATTTGGAATTCTACATTGGGGTACGTGCTAGCAGGGGTTTGGAGTTAGTCTATTTGTGGGTCCGATTCCCTTGAGTCGGATTCCTCGTATGGTGGTGTTCGGGGCGTACGTTGTTGCCAAGCTGTGGGATGTAATTCTTGGCTTGAAGGGTATCGTGGAAACGTGGTCGGTGGCAAAGTTCCGCTGGGTGTGCGTTCTCCAGCAGGATCTTCCGTGGCGTCGACATTGCTGCACGCCAGGCATTGGTCATTGAATTGGTGACACTACTGGACTGTGTGTGCGTGGTAGAATCTATTTTGGTTGACGTTCCTGCGGCTTCGCCGGTGGTTACGCCTGGCTCTGGGAATGTAACGCGCCTGCTGCCGCGTGGGACTTCCCCTATTTCCTCGTCCGATGCCGCACCGAATGGCCTACAGACCCGCTCTCAGGCCTGTCGGTGTAGGAGATGTCTTGTCGGGACTGTCGCATGAGCGGTACTGGGTCGCATTATTCCTGCGGATGTAGTAGCGGCAATAGTGCGTGCCAGTTCAGTAATTGTCACCGTGGACGTTTCCGGCTGTTCGGTAGTGGTAACCTGGACAGTTGTACCTCTTTGCGCCGTCCTTGGTTGTTTTCACTGGGTAGCACGTCCCACGAGGGCTTTTCCTCGTTCTTCCCGTGGTGATTCGGTACGAGGAGGAGTGTCCAAGGTTACTGGACGAGGAGTCCTTTGCTGAGGTGGTGGTGCTTCGCTGCTCGTTTCCGTGGTTGTTCGTCTGCCCTGTGAACCAGAGGTTCTCTGTTGCGTACTAGGAGTTCTCTGTTGCGTACTAGATCAGCCGCTCGATGTTTCCTATCCTGCCTGACCGAGCCGCTCGACGGAAGATGATTCCTTTGAGGTTTGGCTAGTTTATCGTCTGCTTCGGCTGCTCCGACATCTACGGCTGTGCCTTCTCCAGAGGTCTCCGACAAATAACTAAACAATGGCGATCCTGGAGGTGGGTTAATAATGGCCGGTTCACGATAAGCCCAATTATAGGGTGGGATAGGTCTATCGGCAGCTGTTGGTGTACCGCTATAAGGACGCATGGTCGCTGTCTAGCCCCGACAGTTTGAGTTGATAGTTCAATTCGCACTCGCAATCTTGACGCCATGATGTGTTCAGCTGGTCGTGATTGGAATAGTGGGTGGTCCTGAGCAGCGAGCGTAATAGCATAACGTAAGTCTCCTGGAGTCTATGGTCCAGTCGCGCCAAATCCGCCAAATGCTCCTCGTGGCGTGGTAGACTACGTGAGATCTGCTGGATAGAAGTGTTGTCCTTCAAGTATTTCAACACCTACAGTTGGTACGCCGAATGGAACTTCCTCGCTGGTAGCCACTATTCTTTCCATCGTGGTTACTGGCACTGTGTGTTGTCCGGATTCTGCTTGCGTGTCTCGGCTGCCAGGTTGTGGTGTATATATGAGAAGGACTCCTGAACTGTAACCTGCTCCTGCGTTATTGGCGGCCAAGATGGCTCTATTTCTCTGTCTGGATCAGTCAATGGAATCCGATTCCTGAACGTCCGTGGGTTCTGGGGTTCGTATATTTCGGTCCGATATTCGCCGTGTTCTATTGCCGCTTGCTCGGCTTATATCTCAGCATAAGTCCGGCGATATAAGTTAGGGTCGTTGGGGTCAGGCATTTTCACATTTTCAGTATCGGAACTATCACTGATTGCCGTTCTTACCTTGCGTACTGCTATCTCATCTACGGACTCTATTTCAATAACTAAATCCCTATCAGCGATTATCTGCTGGCTTGGTACACTTAACCCTTTTTCCAAGACTGAGGCGTGTATCTGACTTAGCCAGTCTCCAACATTGGGCACTGGATCTAGTTACTGTGTGTACCGACGGATTATAGGCCAATGTACAAAATGGTAGGGAAACGACCCACGAATGATGATCGTCTTGTGGTACACTTACTCGTAATAAGTATAGCAACGTCCTATTGAATCTTTCAATCTACCATTCGCTTGCGTATGGTAAGCTAGACTCATGTGCCTAAATATTTGCATTTCTCGGCACAGTTCCGCGAACATATGCGCAGTAAAACTGCCTCCGCGGTCAGAACACAATTCCCTAGGCGCACCGTACTTATTTACCACATCATATAAGAATATGTGTGCGGCTGTGTGAGCATTCTGGTGCCTTATGGCTACAGCTATGGCAAAATTTGTGAATTGATCTATGTATGCAATAACACAGCGGTTTCCCGCTTGCGACAGAACTTGGATATCGAGTTCTACAAATACACGGTACATAGGTTGATTTGCCAACGGAACTCTGCCCAACTTGGTGGTTATCCGAGAAATCAGGCCCATAGTGGATTGACACGATGAACACCGTTTAATCCATCGTTATGCGTGCGCCGACATACCCTACTAGTAATACAATTGTTTCAGTTTTGCTAGTAATCAGTCGCGACCGGGATGTCCTCCGTATAAGGTGTTATGCTCATGTTTGAGTACCTGCTGTACTAACGTAATGAGGACGCACTGCTTATAATTAATGTCCCCCAGTTGTAACGGATGCATATACAGTATTTTTTTGTCCTGAGCTAGTTCGAAATAATGTGCTCTCATCTCTACAAGCAAAGAACCCAGCTCAGCTTTAGGACGCGTCTTATTGTATAAGTACCACCAAATCGGGCCTAGGTCCGAATCGTTTCGTTGGATGTAGGGTAAAAGCCGTACCAAATTGAAATCTGGTAGGTCCGAAAAGAACAGTAAGTAGATGTCTTCATGCGTGTCTTGCGCGTTCTCAATTCTAACTGTTGGCAAGATCTCGGTCACGTAATGCATCATCAGTTTCATGAGTCTATCAAACTCTTGTTCCGTGGGTAACGTGGTTGCAGCTAAACCTAAGGTTTCTGACTCTGTTCGGAATGGTCTTTTGGGTCTCCGAGCTTGAGGTCCGACTCCAGAGCTCGGAATAGTCGTTGTACGTACCGACATTACAGATGTTTCTCCTGGATCCATCCAAATGGAAATCTCACTCAGTGTGGGTTCTTGCCGTTGTAGCGTAGCTGGGGGTTGTAGCCGTAGGCTGTTGTAGCGTGTCGGCTACTAGTTGTGATGAGATTGCCTCGGGATTGGCTTGACGTTCCTCGGAGGCGAGTGGGTTCCCAGTGATACGCGTTGGAGCGCCGCTGGCGAGTGGAGCTACTATACGCACTGGGTATGGTAAATGTGGTTGGTCCCATGCACTGCATACTGGTGGGTGGTCACATGTTTCGTCCTCGACCATTTTCTTTGTCTGGTCTGTATTGTATTTCGAAGCCTCCGAATTCGAGGAGTAATTCGCTGCGCCATTGGGACCAAAAGCGAGTTTCTTGGTGGTTTGTCGAACAAAACTTTTAGCGGTTTGTGATCAGTTTCAACGTGAAATTTGTGTCCTACAACATAGGGGCCTGACGTGCAGCGCTGACCACCTAATTGCTAATGCTTCGGTCTCAATTGCTGGGTATCTGCGCTGGTAGTCTAGTAGGGCTTTGCTTCCGTACGTAATGGGCTTAAGCCCTTGTTTGTGTTTTCTATGATAATACTGCGCCCATTGCATATCCTGAGGCATCGGTTTGTAATACGAAAGGTTGTGTGAAATCTGGATGAATTACTATTGGTTCATCTGCTCATTCCGTGGTTCGCATACGTCCGAGTAATTTTGTATAAATTTGTGGTAATCACCCACAAGTCCCAAGAAACTTTAGAGCTGCTCCAAAGCCTCCGGACGTTTGAATTCCTCTATAGCGCTTGCCTATTCCGGATCGGGTTTGACGCCTTCGGTGCTAATTATGTCTCCTAAGTATTTTAGACTACCGCGTCCGATATGACACTTGGAGGGCTTTAACTTTGGGTTTGCCCTGCGAAAACGATCGAACATTCAGATTAGGTCTGCCAAATGTGCCTAAAAAGTGGCTGAAAATACAAGTATGTCATCTCTATAGATCAGCCATTTCTCCCACTCGAGCCCTTTCAGAATCATTGACATACAGAGCTGAAAGGCTCCAGGGGATGAATTTAATCCAAACGGTACACCGTTATACTCGTACTGCCCGTGTACCGTTACGAAAGATGTTTTATCCTTAGTTTCCGGATCTAGTTCTAGTTGCCAGAAGCCTTTATTTAGGTCTAAGCTGGACATTAGCTTTGTATTTCGGAGGCATCCTAGAATATCGTCTATTCTGGGCAATGATATGCGTCCTGTTCGGCTACCGTGTTTACCTTACGAAAGTCCATGCATAACCAGGTGTGAGCCGTCACTCTTGGTTACGTATACTATCGGTGAACCCCAGGGTGAACTCGATGGTGCTATGAGTCCTGCATCTAGCATGCTATTTAATTCCTCCCTAAGCGGTTCGCGTAAATAGTGTGCTAATCGATACGGTGCTTGTTTGATTGGTTTAGCATCTCCAGTTTCTATGCGAGGTCGATGCTCGGTGTATCGTCCTAGGTAGAAATCATGCGTGCTGAATACGTCTGCGTTTTCGGCAATCGCGGTTTTCAATTGTTTTAGTTCGAAAAATGATGGTAATGTCTTATCTTGTCGAAATCGATTTAACTTAAGACCGTTTAAGCCCTTTCATGGTCGATAGAGCGTTTACTTGCCTCAATGTGTTGGATGATCCTTTAAGGATGCGCAGTTATGTTATTCAATTGCTTAGCCTGTTTTCGCTCCTCGTATCAAATCAAATTTTTGTTTGTATTCTTAAGAAACTGTACGGTTGGGTTGATCATGGTTTCGATGTGGCCAATTGTCCGTCTGGCATAGATGGTGACCGGTGTATTCTCGAAATTAATTGCTGCGATTGGTATGGTCCTTTGGCTCCTTAGTACTAATGCGTGTGCCATTGCAATATCAATCAATTCTGGTGCGGGTACGTATAGAGCCGGGCCTACACCTGTTTCTGCAATCTCGGAGATAGCGTTAATAAATGTTTATGTGTTATGCAGGTTTCACAGAATAATGAGTGCAAAAAGTGGGCACTTTTGTCTCTATTAGCCGTCTACAAGAAACTAAAATCTCTAATGGACGGCGATATGATATTTTAGTTTCTTGCAAACGGTTGCTAGAGATATTTGTCTCTAATGACTGCTTGTTAGATATTTAAATCTCTAACAGGCAGCTGTAAGAGATTTTAGTCTTATATAGAAAGGCAATAAATACAGAAATCTCTAACAGGTAGTTGTTAGAGACTAAAATCTCCAGCAGCTAGCCATAACACATTATTGTCTCTAATGGCTAGCTGTTAGAAACTTTTGTCTCTTACAGTCAGCTATATGATACAAAAGTCTCTAATAGCTATCCATTAGAATTTAAAATATTTAATGGTTGGCTGTAAGAGATTTTTGTATGTTACAGCTGGCTGTAAGAGACAAAAGTTTCTAACAGCTAGCCATTAGAGACAAAAATATGTACCGGCTAGCCGTTATTGCTGATTCACAAAATAAAGCATCCATCTACCTGAAAAATTTTGTTACATACAACATATCGAACTGAGCTGTGTTATTGATAGTGTTTCACTATCTACCATAAAAATTGCAATGTATCTTTTATATGTGTCTGTAGATGCATGTTGCACCTGATTTTCATTATATTTCCACTCGAATTTGATGTAGTTGAACCACAAAAATTTTGAGTCAGGTCTACCAAAGCTTGCGCCTAAACTGTTAATTCTAATGCAAATTAGGTGTAGTATGCGAATGGTTATTCGAATATTCGCACCACAGCTACTAAATTGTCCATCAACGTTGCGGACCATTCCCAAGAAGTATATGCAGCGTAACTCAGCAATCATTCAAAAATTATAACAGATATTTCCGCACCAGCTTGCATTAGAGTGAAGGTCAACAAATCATGATTGGTTAGGTCGGGAGCAGGATCGTTGTGGATACAGCACCATTTCAAAAGGGTACTCTGGTCAAAAATACGTTTGAATACACAAAGCAGTGTTTCGATCTTACGATGTAATATGTTAGCCGAGTTAAGCAATTTAACAAGATATAATTACGTCTTGAATGCGAATATTACTGTGGTATATACAAGGCGCAGGCGCGACAAAAAATCAGGGGGGATGTGAAACGTAGTACCATCTTAAAACTGTTATACGATTCTTCTAGGCATGCTGGTTAACATGTGTTTATATGTACATATATGCTTTTCCAACTTGATAGATTTCTAGGAGATCGACTGGCATGTTCGCGTCCCAGACATATATCTCTATTCTATATATACATAATTCACCAACATGGTAAATTCCTAGGGGGGGCTGAGGTGCCAGATGTATTTTTAAATATGCATACATGTTTGACCAGCAGCTTTAGTTCTAAAGGTTTTTCTTGTGGACGCGTGGTCTCCGTCCACGTACTTCCACCCATGGGCATATCATTTGTATTGTACGGTAATACACATACTAAGAAGACAAGTAACAAAATTGGAGATGCATAACTATTAATATTCTAAAGATTTTCTTTTCATTGAAACTTCACAAACTTTATCTACTTAAAGGATTATCACAACAATATATATTGCAAAACCATTTCGCCGCTGCATTATACATTACAGTATATATTTCTAAATAGACAGTGTCATTTTCAGAAATTAAAATAGGAATTATAATTATTATGAATTATCAAATATTATACATAAGCATATATTATCTTCTTATCTTTTATACATTGTCGGCTTTAACTTATAAATTTTCAAATTATACAATTTTTCCAAAAAATGAAAAGAATAAATAGATGGCAGCAGTTGTCATGTTCGGCATCATGTTTGTGCAATCGAGAAACCAAAACTGTGAGGCCACATATTTGCAGTGCAATTAATCAGCCAGAAAGATTTTGAAAATTAAAATTAATTTTGTATAATGTATGTACAGCCGCGTTACCGATTTATTTGTCTACATAGATTGTTCAATTCAATAATTTACACACCTAAAATTCATCCGGCGTAAATCTATTCCTCTATCCTGGAAAATATGACGCATAGACGAATATAACAAATCAATTTTATTTAATATACTGTATATATTGTGGATAATATTACTCAAAATGTAAGAAAGAATCTGTTACGTTATCCACGAAATGACTGAACGACGCACGGTATGAACGAATCGACGAAAGATATAACACGGAATAGTATTCGTAAATTCTGTTCACTGTGATATTTCTGAAGCTCATGGATGCGATTTATTATTCTCTAAAAGTTAAAGACCGACAATTTTTTAGATATAACACTAAGACGTCTAAAAGCTACAATTTAAAATCAAATAAAACGATATCAGGTAAATTAGCGCGATCATATCAGAGTCGCTGCACATTCGATAACGCTCTGCTGATACTACTGACGTATAATCATCGAAGTACTTTGTGGCTGCTTGCAGCATGTGCATTAGGACAGAATTTACGTATGACAATTGACGCTGATTGAAAATTTGTCTGAAGGCTGATAGTGATTGCACACTTGGAGGTTTTGGGGCATAGGAAACTTATTGCTTCTGTTAGTTTTGCTCTAACTTGTGCGGTAATGTGTGATATCCACATATAGCATATCGACATATGCTATCGAGAGCTGATTGGCTGTGCACGCAAAAAGGCGTAGGCGTACCTATGCTTTACTACGAAACAATCACTGTTGTGAACTGAAGACGAGAACGGTTCGAAACTTTTTCGCCGTTTCTACTTGTTCGCTAATGGCTATCGCGACCTAGCCGCGTAAACAGTTTGATATCGAGAAAGCAGTTAGCACTGGGGTGATGGCCAAATAGAATTTCTGCCTTCGATATGTAGTGACTGAATTTTAACCGAAACAGATTATAGATAAATCTGTATTTGTAGCATGTCTGAACTTAGTATATAGTTCGACAACCTCGTGTCCATTGCTTGATGTTTTGCATCGGAATCCTGCCGGGCCTCTCAAACAAAGGTCGCAAATTGTGGGTTTATTCGGACACGCAGAAGGATGGGAAGACCCAAATATTGGTGCCCATACAGTTTGATATTGGTGCCCCCCTCCAGTTTGATATTGGCGTCACCTCCAGTTTGGTATCGTTGCCCTCCTGTTTGATATTGGTGCCCCTCCAGTATATTGGTGTCCACCTCCAGTTTGATATTGTGCCCCATCCAGTATGATATTGGTGTCCCCTCCAGTTTGATATTGGTGCCCCGTCATGTTTGATATTGGCGCTCCCTCCAGTTTGATAAAAGTGCACCCCTCCGGCTTGATACGCTCCAGGTTGATATTGGTGCATCCTCTAGTTTGATATTGGTATTCCCTCTAGTTTGATATTGGTTGTTGTATTGAGTAGATGGGCGCATTTTTCTGCGAACGAGCAATTAAATTTCAACAAAAAGTTTGTACATGTTAACCACATTTAGCACGCGCGCGAAATATTTTGGAAAACTTGGCTAAATTTGGAGAAAATTTGGCAGCATAAACTTTACATACGTCGTGAAATACAATAATATCTAACAGCTAGCCATAAGAGACTAAAATCTGTAACGGCTAGCCGTTACAGATTTTTGTCTTTAATGGCTAGCTGTTAGAAACTTTTGTCTCTTACAGCCAGCTATAACATACAAAAATCTCTTACAGCCAACAGATAAATATCTGAAATTCTAATGAATAGCTATTAGAGACTTTTGTATTATATAACTGGCTGTAAGAGACAAAAGTTTCTAACAGCTAGCCATTAGAGACAGTAATATGTTATGGCTAGCTGCAAGAGATTTTAATCTCTAACAGCTAGCTCTTAGAGATTTCTGTATTTATTGGCTGTCTATATAAGACTAAAATCTCTTACAGCTGTCTGTTAGAGATTTAAATATCTAACAAGCAGTCATTAGAGACAAAAATCTCTAGCAGCAGTTTGCAAGAATCTAAAATATCATATAGCCGCCCATTACAGATTTTAGTTTCTTGCAGACGCTTGTTAGAGACAAAAGT